>JAOUZG010014249.1:0-18807 GCA_026289955.1 Argiope argentata | reverse complement strand
AGAAAGTCTACATCAAAAGACGAACGATCTACCTTTTGCGGTTGAACACTTAAAAATTACAAATGACATGCTATCTCCATATGCTAAGAATCTCTGTGACAAATTCAATTTAAATCATACTTTTCCTGGTAAAAAAATTACATAACGCACTATCTAAATTTACAATTTTATATTAACGAAGGTATGGTAGTAGAAAAAAATTATTAAATACTCGCGTTTAAACAACGGTCTTGGCTTAAAGAATACATCCATTTTAACAATGAAAAAAGAAAAGCCGCGATCGACAAGTTCACACGTTCGTTTTGTAAAAAATTCAACACTTAGGGCTAAAATTGAAAAATCGAACTCAACCAAAGGAAGAAAATACCCGTTTTAGGGTCAGTCACGGAAAAAGATTGTAGAAAAAATCTTTCTAGTCTTCTATTAGATTATTTTGAACCTATTAACGACAATTCAATTCTTTTTTAAATGCGCAAGCCGAATTTAATTTTAGATAAACCGATATATGAAGGCTTTTGCATGCTTGAACTTTCAAAGCTTCATATGTACAAGTTGTATTATTCTAATTTTAAAAAAATATATGGTCCTTAATGCAATCTACTCTACATGGATACGGATTCTTTGTACATTTCTATTCGAACCGATGATACCTTCCTCGATATTAAAAATTGTTTTAGTAATATTTTTGATTTGAGTAACTATCCACGCGATCATTTTTTATTCGATGATTCAAACAAAGGTCGTCTAGACTTCTTAAAAAGTGAGGCAATTCTACCAATACGAGAGTTTGTCGGACTTAAAGCGAAAATATATACTTTTTCGTATGGAGATACATGTAAAAAAACCGCTAAAGGCGTAAAAAAATCAACTCTAAAAAATTTCACATTTGATTCATACAAACAGGTTTTAATAAAGGAATCTTATGTCAGACAGACTCAATGTTCGATTGTTTCAAAGAAACATGAACTTCATACGATCGTTCAAAACAAAATCGGACTTTCTGCATTCTATGACAAAAAATATCTTAGCGATGGAGGTATTAATTCTTTAGCATATGGGCATTATATGATCGAAAATAAAGAGGAAGATGAAGACATGTAATGTGCCTCAATTTTTGTACAAGTTTACACAATTGCTAGAAAAAATTTACTTTTTTATTGCTGTGCTTTTATATTGCTTTGTATAATTGTTCTCATATGTATAACTACATTTTTTCAAATTGTACTTGCATTTCTATTTTCTGGAACCTCTATGTAACTTTTGTATTTTGTAGAAAACTAATAAAGATCAGGACCTCTTCCCAGAGGCCTGAAAAACTATGCATCCGTCTGTTGTGATTTTTGATATTCAACAGCCAGATGCATTGCCCTACATGCCATCGAATCGGCCGGATGAAAAATCTCTTTTTTTTTTTTACCTCCGAACTCGAGCAACAATCACGCTCCAGTCGATGTCGGAGTGAACAAGCAGGCGAAGCCTGTAAGGTATTCCACGAGCAAATATTTTCATTATTACATATTTGCCCGCAAAATATCTAACAGGCTAAATATCCAAAAAAAAAAAAGTGAACGAGAAAAAGAACATCAAGCTGACATTCTCATGCTACCTCTCTACAATAATGTCAAAAAGGTAAGATTTTAAATATGCACATTATCTCTATTCTCCACACCTCTTCCTCTCTGTAGTATTACCGTTGCACTCCCTCCCATGCAAGTAGTTCAGATATTAGAAAACCTTTCGCCTCATCGCACTTCATATCGTGGTTCAACAGACGCATCGAAAACACGCACACCCCACACTCGCGCGCGCGTGCGACCGCAAGTGGGCCGGATATTAACAACACCCGGCAAGGTGGTCTAGTTATTAGCAACATCAAACAGGGGTGGCCCAGTTATTAGTAATGCGGTAGGGTGGTCTAGTTATTAGCACGGTAATTCTACTGTTATTGTAAATAAATGTTTTCTAAATTGTTAAAGGCTTTTCAGAGCAATATTTGTAGAACTTATGTTTTAGTTATCTTAGGTATAGTATGATTTAGGTTTTTGACACAAGGTCCAATTTAGGACAAACTGCGCCATTCACAAGGATATTTAAATAGTTCCATTATAAGAATTATAAATGAAACAAGGATCAATTATCAAACGTCAAATCTTAAGAATAACTGCGATTTAAAACGATTTGGTACAAGAATAAAGGAAAATCGCATTTTAAATGTTATGGAAAAAGCCAATGGCCTTTAAAAAATCACATTTTCGAGTGAGGATTCTCACACAAGTCCCGTAAATTTAAAATCAGCGAATTAAAGTGAGTGAAACAATCAGAAGTAAAATTAGGACATTGAGTAAGAATATAGGCAATAGAGTTGATAACACCACAGTTCGAACCATGAGAGACTCGTTCTCGAAAAAACAAATGTTTCAGTGCGTAGATGAATTAATTTTACATCAGCGCCTCGGTTCGGTAAAACTGACCCAATATTTATTTTTGGTTGATTAGAGTGTAATTTGTTATCAACCTACGTGTCTTAAATCACTTGCTACTGTTAATAGATATATCGTATAATATATTCTTAAACGTCACAAAAGTAATTATGGAAATTAAAAAGGTTCTGAAGCTAATTTTGCAGCTTTATTTGCAAGCTCCATCATTGCCACGGATTTAAATATGACTCGGTACCCAACAGAAAATTACATCAAACTCTTTGTTGACCAGTATTGAAAGTTGTTCTATGATTTGTGCAACAATCGGGAGATAAGGATAATCTAAATTCTGTAGTTATTGCAAAACGCTCGTATTAACAGTACATATGCAAAATTGAGAATCAAAGGAAGAAACACATAGTAGTATATATAAAAGAGCAGTTGCTTCTTCTGTATAAACTGAACTTTATTTGCGGTGAGTATACTTGAGAGAAGTTGTATCTAAAATAACTCAGAAACCAAAATGGTTAATAGTTTTTGAGCCATCTCAATTTTCTTAGGCAGAAATTTGAGCTTTTCAAATAAACTTATTTAATGTGATGTTTGTAATAAACTTGGGAGTGAAACATACACTTCAAAACGAATTATTCAAATAATGGTAAATTACATAAAAGTTTTGACATTAATATGAAGATTTTATAAGTTTTTTTTTTTTTTGAGTTTTGGAAAAAAGTTATTTAGTTTTAATCTTGCATACACACAAACATGCCTTTAATGTTTAACAGGATATTTATAAATTTATTTACATGAATCAATGACATATTCATCAATTTAATTAATCAAGAAAAGTCAGAAATGAAATGCAAATATGGCATTTCTGAAGCCGCGGTCATATGGCCTGTCGCCTCACCGATTTGGTCGTAAATTTGACATTCGACCCACTGGGGGATTACATTTCCCCGTCGCCTGAGAGACGTCGGAAAGCTTCCCGCAAAATGTCGGTAAAAAGGACAAACATTAGAGCCGGAATGTTTGTTTGGGCACGGGTCCATCAGTTCGGTAAAACGAACTGATGGACAATTCGTTTTGTGGGTCAGTTTGTTTTGAGTATTCATCAGAAGCAGTTTTGTCCATCGAGTTCTTATCAATGGAGTGGGGCAATGAGTTTGAAATTGAATTTTTGGATCTGTACGAAGCGGTGCCAATAATATGGAATCCGCAGCATCAACAACACAAGGACCGAGCCCAAATACATGATGTCTGGTGAAGAATCCAGAATAGTATGAGCATTGAATGCTCTTTAAGTTTATTAAAGAAAAAAAAGAAAATTTGATGTTCACTTATAGAAAGCTGGCCATGAAAGTAAGAGATAGAGTCAGAACTGGTTCTGGAACAGAAGAGATCTACAAGCCAGAATGGTTTACATTTGAAAAAATGCAATCATTTCTTCATTCCATTTATACGCCAAGGAGAGCACAAACTTCTGAGGTAAGAAGTTCATTGTATTTTCTTATTAACTTGTTTTAGTTTTATTGAGAACTCCTCCATTACTTATCCGCCTTTAGCACACATTGTCCACTTACGCGAAACAATAGCGGGCGTCTACAAGAGCCAGTAGTACCAAGCTGAATCTTCCTTTATAGTAAAAAAAAGCTCTGTAGAGGTGTTAATTGGGCACTGAATCACAACGTGTTTCCCGTCAATCGAATTCAAACAATTTTGAAAGCTCCATTCAGTTTCATATTGCTGTGCTCTGCGTGCACTCATCTACATTTTTTGGCAACTGAAAAAAAATATTTTGCATGTAATACAACACAAATATAAAGTTATTATAAAGGCAAATATAGTAAACAAAATGATTTTAATAAGGTTAAAAATTATTCTCAGACAATAGAAAATATGTAAAATATTTTTGAAGATTATGATGAAGAAGCACCATCTAGCCTTACTCATCAAATAGCACATCCCTGCACATCTCAGGGTGAAAGGAATAATGCTATTCAAAGTGGGACGCCAAGAGGGAAAAAGAGGAAAGCTGAGAATTCAGCTAAAATTGAGAAACAAATGGACGAGGCTTTTCTCACTTTGAAGGACGTTGCTTCAAAACCGAAAGCAATTAAAGATGAAAGCTTTTTGTTTTGTGAGTTGCTTTGCTATCAACTGAGAGCTTTAGACTCTGAGACGACAGAAACAGCAATTCATGAGATAAACAATTTAATGTTTAATTTGAAGAAAAGGAAGCAGCAAAAACCTCAAATATTCTCCATTACCAACTTTTTACCGGCTAGAGCATCATCACAAAACGAAAACCCAAACTCCAGTTCTCATTGAGAAAAATAAAATAAGATATATAAAGAAATATGCTTTTGTATTTAAAAAAAAAATCTCGTTTTTTTTTTTTTGGAATTTTACTTTATTATATGCTTTTAAAATTTGTATTTTTTTGGTATATATATTTAAAAAAAAAAACTTGATTTGAATGTGCAAAATAAAAGGTAATTTTATTTCCATATTGATTTGCATTTGTTAACACTCGTTTTTCTATTACACAGCGCCACATATTCCCCTTGCGGTGACTTTTGAAACTATTTTTTCCTCGGAATCCTTCGTTTCCCGTCTTGTTTAAGCTTCCTACAAAATATGGCATCATTCTCGCAAATAGATCGCGCTACAGAAAACTGTGAGCACTGTCAGCACTACAAATGTACCAAGGCAGCCACGACTTTGGTACCATTGTAGAAGTTTTGGAGCCACCAGTGAGAAGTCAAGGTTGTGAGACTTCAAACCGCAAATTGGTGTGTAAGATTTATTTAACTGCGGAAAATTATGATGCATGTATTAAGAGTTTGGAAGAAATATTTTATGTAAGGATATAATTACATCAAAATTCATGGAGGTGTTGTTACAGTTGGAACCAGTTAAGAGCTCAAAGATCTCAAATGTTTTTGGTTTGAGAAAACTCTATGATCAGTTAAAGATTTCTACATAGCATACAACTCTTTCCTTTCGTGTTATTGTACTTACTACTCATCACACTACAAGCAAGAAAATTTACAAGCTGCAAAAACATCTACTTCGTTTACATCGTTCTTCTTCTTTCGTTTTGATTGCTTTCATTAAATTACGTTTATATTTCTAGCTGCTTATTTTTTTCAAATAAAATAAGAATGCCTAGACGTAAACAGTTTGGAAAGCGGAAACCGCACCTTTTTCTGAAAAGAAACAGAATGCGATACCTGCAGATTGAAAGTGTGTCGAGGAGAAAAATGAATTGCGGTGAAAATTTGTTTTCAGAAGATGTGGAAAACATTTATGCAATGAACAAAATACAAATGTCATAGTGGACAAATATTTTGAAAATACTTTTGAATTCAGTTTCAAAATGTAAACAATGTATTAGTTCAAATTGTTTTGATGTTCTTGAACAACCGCAGAGGACTTGTTACTTCTTTACTTTATGTTCGCAAATCCTGTGGTTATTCCATTAGTGTAATGAATTCAAATATACCTCAAACACTGTTATGATATAAATACTCGTTTAGTGTATACATTGAGATATATTGGAAAGGGTAAAACTGCTGCTCGTACATTTTTGCGTTATGAACCTGCCTCCACCACCTGCGAAATTGGAACGTTTCAGCAGTTCGTTGCCTACTGTTATTGAAAAAAAAAATTCCAAATCAATGATGAAAGCTGTTAAAGGTGCTGTGTCATTAAATAATAACGTTCGAGATATACCGATAACATTAGATGGTACCCGCCAAAAAAAGGGTCTTTCATCTATGAATGGCGTCATCACAGCTACATCATTGGATACAGGGAAAGCGATTAACTCTAATAAACATTCAAAGTATTGCTTCACATGCAAAAACAAATCAAGTAACTGTGAAAACTGCCAAAAAATTATGAAGGTTTCAATGGTAGAGGGGAAAGTGAAGGTGCTCTAAAATTATTTCAGCGTTCTGCTTCTACAAGAAATTTCAGCTATGTAAAATATCTAGGGGGAAGAGAAAATGAAAGATTCTCAAAAATTAGTTATTTTAAAGAGGATGGGAAGGAAATAATGGAGAGAAATTGGAGTGCATTGGTCATGTCCAGAAAAGAATGGGAGTAACATTTAAAACCTTAGAGAATAAGTTCAAATCAGCTGTTAATATAGCAGGCGGAAACAGAGTTTCGATGAGTGGTCGACTTACCGAAGCAGAAATTCGCCTAATTCAAAAGTATTATGGATTAGCAATATAAAGAAATGCTTCGAAATCATTTAATAGCCAAATCAATTTGAGCAGTACATTTCCGCAAGCTTTTAACTAATGCCAAGCCCCAACACGGTTTGTGTCCTTTGGACTCGGACAGCTTTTGTGGATATAACCAAGGTTTAACAACTGGGTAGAAGTAGTTTCACAAGCATTCTCCTCCAGAACCTGTTATGCTGGCAGTTGAGAACGTTTTCAGTGAGTTAGCCGAAAAAGAACTTCTGTCTAAATGTCCCCATGGACAAACTCAAAATCCTAATGCGAGTTTTAACAATTATATATGGGGACGAATTTTGTAGAGGTTAATACTTTGAAGGCATGAGTTATTGATATTGTGCTGTATTTTAATGATGGTGTTTCTAGTCGCATTAAAGTTCTTAAACACTTGAGTATTGCAAATGGAAGAAATACATGTGAGGCATTAAAAAAATCATGTTACGAATTAAAGAAACAGAAAATGTGCATCAAAAAGCTTGTAAAGAAGCTAGAATACTTAAAATAAAGATATCTGAAGTTCAAATTAATTTTCTTCTCCATTCTCTAAACATACCTAGCACAATACGATTACGATCCCCAAAAATATATTAATTTTGCCCTTATTCGACAGTTAATCCTGTCAGGTCAATTGGCCAACCTAGACACAAGAAATAAAAGGAAATCAACTATAGAAATAAATACTTGATTATATATTAAGGGACAATATAACATGTTTTTGATAGAAACACTTTAGCACAATCTTTTTTTTTATCATATGAAAAGAAATGAATATTAATCACTCTTGAATTCTCTGTAAGAAACAGCAGTATAAAACGCTTTCCGATCAAAGAACTTATCACCTGACTTCTTGCCAAGATTAGATAGATCTTGAAGATGGCGAATGGATGAAATAATCTTGATCCCAGACAATGAAATTCATGCGAAATTGCATGCCATCGTAACTTTAGAAAAAAATGAAAATAAAAAAATAATAAAAAAGGGGAAAAGAAACAATAGACTTGGATGTGAATGTTTTATGCAATCCTGATTAACTTTGGAATAGCAGAAATTTTCAGAGCACAGAGCTGAAAATGTAGATAATTTTTGGCTCCTTGTCTTAAAGCCTCTAAGAAACTTACATTTTAGACAACGTTACACAACTTTGAAAATGAAAATTATCACAGCTGTTGAATCTAGAAACATTTAATTTTAATTTTGTGAACTTACCATAAAAAGAATGCTGCAAAAATTCAACATTTTTAAGTACCTTAGCTACAAAGATGAAACACATTCGTGTTTCTATGCATAGACTTTTGTCTGCCATGTAATAATGCACAGTTTTTATTGAAAGATATATACCTCTTAATTCTAAATGTGTATTTTTGTAAACATTTATCAATACTTTCACAACGCGTGGATAACAGGAAGCATCAAATAGACCTAAAACAATGACATTGAGGGACGCAGAACTCGAAGTGCTCAGGGAAAAACTATTGCTCTGAAGAGACGATCCCATCATGCTCTGAGGCTGGATGATAGAATAATTCACAAAATTGCCTTCAAAATATCTAAAAGAGGTTTAAAAGATTGCTCTCCTAGAAACTCCTAGAGTTCTGTAAAGAAGTTTCTATCTTAAATTCTTTTGCTCTTGATAAAATTTGAGCTAAGATCAGTCGATCACTAATCATAGGAAGTATTCAAAAAGGTGGTACACAGTGCATAACATTACGGGTGTCTATTGAGCAAATAATTCCCATCCTACTTCTGAAGGGGGAAGAGTTGCAAAAAACTCTAAAACAAGATGCCAGAAGAAGTACGTGGAAAACTATCATGCCACAAATAATGAGCTGGACGTCTGACAAGGACATGGCTGGCATGTATTAAAAGAAATAAGAAAAAGGAGAGCGCCCGGCTATTCCCTATGAAGTACAGAGGCCATTAACAGCAAAAATCCGTCGCTGCTGGTTTCCCAGTTTAACAGGTGCATGAACTTGGACCATTTTCCCGGCCTTCGAGAAAAGCAAAATTGGTATTTTTAAACAAACCGAGTAAAGACACTACCGACCCGAGGTCCTACCGTCCGATCTGTGTGCTATCAACAATGAGCAACGTTTTGGATAAGCTGGTCTCTCAACGATCTCTGCACCACGATCATAACAACAATCTGTTGAACCCATTTCAACATGGTTTTACAACTGAAAAGTCCCATGAAACCGCGGATTCCTTTCATTGTATGGGGTTTATTGGCGCAAGAACCATATTTATGAAACCGCGAGATATGCCCTCAAAATTATGGTGTTGGAGAAAATCCGGCAGAGCCATAGAGTCTGCATGATCGCATTGGATGAGGTGGTAGCGTTTGACAATATAAGTTCGGAATCCACCTTGTTTCAGCTGGCAGAGTCAGCATATTCATTGAATATTTTCAAATTGGTGGGAATCTATCTTATCGTTGGTGTTATTCGGTTCTTTATCGGGCAAAGTGGGACATCACGTTAAGAGAGGATATCCGTTGGGATCGTATAGTGCTTTCCACCGTTATGAAATATTGCAAAGGACTCTGCTGAATTAGGAGTTCCCCGAGCAAACATATGTCCAAGCACACGCTGATGATCTTGAGCTAGTCGTCTGGGAAATTAACAAGTCCCAGAATAAGGCTCTAGAAAACAGGGTAATGATCCTCATTGAGAAATGGGGGAAACTAAAGCTGCAATTCAACACTCAAAAGACTGATACCAATCGCATTGAAATTAAGATTGGCGAATCCCCCCGATATCAGGATTTCCGGTCAAAAGGTTCTGGCCTTCCCTATAATCACCTACAAGTGAGTGAAGTGGAATAGTAGCCTCACTTTTCGCTCTCATTTTAAAAATAGGAAGATGGAGGGGGATTCATTCATATAAAGGACTGGCAATATTGCTAGAAGGTGGTTTAGCAGGCAATAACTTCTCTGGAAAATTTATAGACGAGCTGTAGAGCAGAAGTTGCTTTATTCACATCGTGCATGGAGACACAGACTAAGATTAAAATCCTTCCATAACTATCTCAACACAATTCTGAGCAGACCCTTGTTGGTTACTGCTAGAGCTTATAGAATAGTGTCGAAGGATACCCTGCAGGTCTTAGCTTGACTACCGCTGTTGGACTGGAAAGCCATTGAGATATTCGAGATTTCCTGTGTCAAGAACTAAGGTTAATGTGACCATCCACTCACAAGAGTTCAAATCTGAAAAATATGTTAGTAACGTATCGTTACCCACCCGGCCGTCAACGATGGTATCAGCTTTGATCTGCTCGAGCAGACTGGTAATGAGCTGGATATTTTTTCGGATGAATTGTGTTTAAATGATCGTATTGGTTCGGTTATGATGGTACGGTATTCTGAACACCTTATCCACCATGAAAGGAGAAAGATAAATGACAACTGCACGGTCTTCAACGCCGAGTCAGGTTTTAAGTCGGACCTATAATTCTGTATCACTCTGACCACTATCAGGGAGGTCGACTTTAGCCCGAAAATTCCACCCGACTTCTTCAGGATCAACCTGGGCACTTCTAACGGCCCTTCCAAAGTGAAGCCCTTCCCTGTTTCAAGCCTGAGGACTGTAAAAGTTAAGTGCCATTTCTAAGAGAGAAATCTCTCCTCGTCGGTCTCGATAAGGTTACATCTTGAGAAAGTATACCTGACGGTGAGTCCCCCTAAAGTCAAGAACGGTGCCTCGAGATTGCTCCTGAACCATCTGCAGCCTGGAAACTTACGTCCCCAATACTAATGTAAGAAGTATGGGTCCACTTACCACTTCCGCCCAGCATTTCTTGATCACAAATGTGCTGTGATCCAGGCGACGTCAGAAAACAATCAGCCTAGGAAAGCACTGCCTGTGTCGTGTAGAAATCAAGCACAGGCCACAAACATCCACAACTCCCAAAGTGCTAGTAATCCTTTAAGGCTTCCGCCCAGCGTCCTTGCCATGCCCCTCAATTTCAGTGGCAGATTCTACTCAACCAACTGCCAACCTAACGCCAAGACAGAACTTTCAGAGCCCATGGTGCATCGTTTTTTTTTCGGCTTGAGAACGGCATATGTTCTGCACCGATGCTCCAAGTCTCCAATATCTGATACAGCTCAACCTTCGGCTCATCAGTGCTTGTCCCTTAAGCACTTAGAAGCTACTGCGGGAGCAAATCTACAACTCGCATTTCCTAGGAAAAGCAGGTATCCCGCCTGTGATAGACGCCCCTCCAGACCAGCCACATACTGTCCCTGCTTCTGGCGAAGGTACAACATGGGTCCGTAACCTGAGCAAGTCACTCGAGCGCATAAACGCGCAGCCAACCTCTTCTCCTGTCAACAGGCAACCTCTTCCCTGTTCGGACTGCAACTTCCTGGTTAAACCAGAAAGAGTTTGCGGCTCCGTGGCAGCCAAATTCCGGACAAATCTTCCCATTCCTAAGAATTGGCCTGTGACACTGTTTGTAATGAGTTATGAAAAAACCATTCGTCAATGTAATAGTCATTCGTTAAGTTCATTAAATTCATTCGTTATCAAATAGTGAGTGATCCTTGTAATTTAACGCGTGTTCATCAACCGTCTCCTTCTGTCACCGAGTATGGCTTCAGTAGCCAAACGCCCCTCTCCAACTGCTCAAGATACGCCACCAAGCACTCTACCCTTACAAAGAGCAATTCGTCGCCTGTTAACTTCTCACTCTTCTGACGCACAAAGCCTCAAAACTCCAGCTCCCGATTCCATCCCAGCTGAATCTTGCAGAGTGGGTAAGGTTATCAACCTTGTCTTCCCTCTTGGACCAATGGGACCTCAGGCAGACAATTCAACAAAAAATAAAAGTTCCTAACCACACCGACGCTGATTTAGAGCAGTTCCTGTCTGGGATTACTGAAGGCGCATTCTCCACTTCTGACAAAGCCTACTCCAATTTCTGGACCTGGTACCAGACTAGCCTCCATACATCTCGGAGTGAAATGGGAGTTCAAAGTGTCGAGAATCAAGTACGAAGACATCTCCATTCATGCATCTCACAGGAGGCAAGTCATCTTCTCAATTAGTGATAGACGTAGGAACCTCCGCTCTTCCACCTTAATCAGCAAGCCGAGTTAGGGTAAGGCAATAAATTGTGTGCCACAGTCTCCCGCTAGCTCGCACTTCATTGTGGATGGCACGTACACCCTGTTTGCTGACTGGCAGTTCATCCACCGTGCGATAACTTAACAACCTTCCTTTAACTGGACCTCAAGTTTGGAAGAACGAATGATGCCGGCGATGTACTGAGGCTGAGCTCAAGACTCTACCACGTCTTGAATCATTGTCGCGATAGAGCACGAGGCTGGCAGCTCAGACATGATATTGTAGCAAGACTGAAAAAAGCGACAGCTCTTTCCGCCCTACGCTCCGAAAATCACAGCGTAGGGCCTAATAATCTTCGTCTCGACTTAGTGGTGCAGACGGGAAACAAAGTCTTCATCCTCGATATTACCATTCCATTTGAGAAGGCGAAGCGACTTAAGTTTGACAAGCATGCTTGCCTCCTCCCCTTCTACTTTATGGATGGAATACAAGCCACCATCGTCCCGCTTATGTCGATGCACTTGGCGTTTGGGACTCGGGAAAGGACCGGTTCCTTACCGAGTTCATGTCACGGGGCTACCTGGCCAAATTTTGCAAACTCTGCGTAAGTTACTGTGTCAAGTGACATTTACGTCGAACATGTCACCGGCCACCGCCATTTCACGGACCGTTTGGACTTAACGGAGCATCTTGCCCAACCGGAGTGACTTCAGTGCCTGAGTGTTATGCGCGTTTGTGCTGACCTCAGGGCTCTCTGTTGAATTTTGACGTCTGGGGTCAGCACTAACTAATGTGTCCTCTCCATGAAGCCACTGCAAAAAGATCATCTACTTTGGGAATTGTTAAATTTCATCATTGTCACTATGTTCAAAGTTTATTGTTGTTATCCTGTTCAGTTTCCAGTTGTTCTGTCATTTAGTTTATTATTAATTGTATTATGGTTTATGTATGTTAATGTTATGCAATTTAATCATGATACTTTGTTTTATAGTCTATGTGTCGTATTTTTATATGTTTACGGTAAGTTAAGAGACGTTTGTCAACGGAGTTAACAACCTCGTGCTGACTTTCACGTAAAGAAGTCACATAGAGCAAACTAAAAACTCACACGAATGACATTAGGTGAAGCAGACCACCGTTCCCTTAGTGGTAGCTTATTGTCTATGTTAAAGCACGCTATGAGTCTGCTTGTACAAACATTCAAGTGCGAGATCTTTTCAGATTCTAGATCGTCGCAACAATCGCTAGATGATCCATTAAGCGTCCATTCTCTTGAAGAGGAAGTTGGCAAGCTCTGCCGGAAAGCGAAGACAGAAGAACAAATGCAATAGGTCGGCTATGTTAGTACCGAAGAGGCCAGAGAGCATCCAAAATGACGAACATAGAATATCATGTCTCACAAAAGTTTAATAACGGAACTCAATGTGCTGACGGTTTAAAGTGTGGCAAGAAAGATGGAATCTGTCAGAGAAAGGCAGAGCAACTTCACTACTCTTACCCCTGAAGAATACGATAAGCCATTTCTGGGGAGATGTAGTGCAGCTGCTCATTGCGGGTTCCCGACAGACGATGATCTTGGCTCGTGCCGAAGTTGGAGATGGCGACTACTATTTATTGAGATGTTCTCTCACAAGTGGTCTTATGACACGACTCCGTTACGATTGGCCTATGGAAACGAATTATGAAAATGTTAATAGGCTAGTTATTCACTCTGGAATGATTGATTTTGATGATGACTGGAAAAGAAATGGAAATTAGTATGATTACGGAAGGATTGAGGATAGAAATGACAGGAGACGACCTGATAGGATTACGACCAAGATTTGGAATTAATATATGACAAAGGATTGATGTCTCACAACATGAAATAATAAGTATAAGAACGATCGGCTTAGCATTCAGAGCCAGTTTTCCATTTGAAACAGTATTTTGTGATGAGTGAGTATTTAATAAAAGGGATAATGAGGGAGTATTTGATAAGTTAATTTGATTAGATGTTATAGTAACGGATTCAAAATTTGAACCGATACAACTTAAGATAGCGGTTAAATCCCATTGCGTAGATAAGGTAGCAAATATCTTTTCTTACAACAGAAGCATAAGTGTTTCCTGAATTAGGTATTTTCGACTTAACGATCTTGCAGGCTTCCTGATAAGAAATAATGTATTTTATCTTTGATTTCTTTTTCCTGTTTCCAGACAAGACAGATTCAGCAGAACGATCTGTGGTCATCCGTGCAGTTGACACCTCTTTACCAGTGCACTTAGCACTATCATGATTGACTTCCTCACAACGGGCGCATGTCATTGTCCCGTGACAAGATGATTTGAATACCCAAATATCTGGCACTGGAAGCACCTTTAGGAATTTGGCACATATTGTCTAACTGATATGCACATATATCCCGCTTTAATATATTCTGGAAAAGTAGAGAAATTGAAAGTTAATACCAGGTGCTTAGTATTAAGCAGCTGGCCATCTCTTCGTATAATAATACGACGCACATGGGTCACTCCCTGGCTTTTTAGCTTTTCAGTAATTACTTCTATTGGAACATTGAAGAGTTCACCGCAAGATACATCTTTGGTTGAATTTAATGATGGATGGAGCCTAACTGAGACAGGTATTGTTGATAACGTCTTCAGATTTACAATTTGTTCTGCTTGTTTTAGAGAATTAAGTTCAACCAGTAGGTCACCAGATTGAAGTTTCTTCGTAAATTTTACAACGCCAATATTTTCAGATATTGCCTTTTCCACCAAAAATTGGGACACGCCTGGAAACGACTCTTTGTTTTCAAATTTTCATGGAATAAGAAAGAATGTTGGGAAAATAATGTACAATTGAAACATTTGTGTTGCCCACTGCTTAGATTTGCCCATATGACAGTGAACAAGAACGCTTAGATTTGCCCATATGACAGTGAACAAGTTTCAGGTCCGTCGGCACTAGGCACCACGAAGCCGAAGGTAAGGCAGCCACCGGCTCTGGCCATTCCCAGCCTTGGCGTTTACCTGGGTGCTGGCCGGAACTTAAACGCTAGGATTCCCCTTAACACCAAGTCCAACGAGTAATACCGTCACTTGATTCCTAGTAGACTAACCGAAGAAGTGGTTAGGTACCAGCCGATTGATACACAGACCACGGTGCCTAATGGGTTGCCCTACACGGCCAACACGTAGGGTTTTTGGTTGTCCATAAGAAGCAAAAAGCAAACAGGGCGGCGACAGCTTCTCATGGCGAGCTCCCTCACTTGCCGTCGAGGGATAGAAAAATAAAGCTAACAGCAGAAGAAGGATGAAGAGGAGAATAAACCATTAAGGGAGGAAGGATCCCTCGAAACCTCGGGATTAGTACACGCATACTGACCTACAGTAGGTGAGCCCCTGAAGGGTTGTGTGTTTAATGATGGTGTTTCCACCCGCATTCTAGTCCTAAAACACTTGAGTATTGCACATGGAAGAAATACTTGTGAGGCATCGAAAAAAATGACATGTTAAGCATTAAAGAAATAGATATTATGCATCAAAAAGTTTGTAAAGAGAAGCTAGAACACTTAAAAGACATAAAAAGAAGGAACAAAGGGATGGAGGGATTTAGTTCCTATAGAATGATACAATTAATCAAATGAAATATTGTTATGCTGAAAGAAAAAATTTTAATAAAGTGCACATAAACTAAATTTGAGATCAAATTGTAGTTTTCAAGGATCTTTTGTTCTTGTTTTTAAGTAATGTGTTTCTAAGTAAGTCTCTTATCATTATTTCAGCTCTTATATTTATATGGGAGTTATTATAAAACATTTTTATACTCTCACTTTTAAGGAAAAGAATGAGGTGTATACTCAATGTTATAAGCCACTGTAGATGTGGCTAGCATAACTGTTGATGAATAAAGCAAAATACTAGAGACGTTATTAGAGGATATAAATGGGAGGGGTGGATTTTAAAAGACAAAATTATGATTTCCCAGATTGATTTTTTACAGTAAAGCATTAATTACATTAAAGTAAAATAAAAACTATTTTAACCCCCCTCTATAATGTTTCTTTTCTGTATGTTTTATACATTTAGATATATTTAACCAATTGCTGATAGAAAATAAATATCACAATACAAAGTTAATGCACTTGCAATAATGCAATTTAAATATAGTACTATTTAAAAAAAACAGATTAATTATTAGTAAATGCAAAGAAATCCACAAATAAAAAAATGTATAAGAACACACACTGCAGTATTAATTTTGAAGTTATTTCTATAAGCATGATTGTCTCTCATGCTGATAGAGGCTGTAGAATACTTTTGCCTAAGCGGTATGTATTCCAGTGAGCAGACTGGGCTACTTATAAACAATTAGCAAAAATTACTAAGTCTATGGTGAATGCTAAATGTGTCACGGAAGCAGTACGAAACATCACTGAATGCTTAATAAGTGCCGCGGACAAATCAATCCCTAAAACTTCACCACGGCCTCGGAAATTCCGAAAACCCTGGTGGAATGAAACCTGCCGCGATAGCCACAAACAGCAGAAAAAGCTTTGGAACATTTTCCGAAGGTACCCCACCACAGAAAATCTTGTTGCTTTTAAACGTGCCAAAGCCATTGCTCGTCGCATTCGTCGTCGAAGTCAGAGAGATTCTTGGATAAAGTACGTATCATCAATTACTCCTTGTACTTCAAGTACACAGTTGTGGAAGAAGGTGAAAGCAGCAAATGGTGTCTATCAGGAATTATCTGTCCCTGTTCTTAGAATAGGTAGTACGACTCATTCTGATCCATTGGAAGTCGTTAATATTATTGGACAGACATTTGCACAAAATTCCGCTGTAGAGAGCTATAACTCATTATTCATCACAACTAAGAATCGTGCTGAAAAACATTCTTTGAATTTTCACTCCCACGCACCTCTTCCGTACAATTGCGAGTTCAAGATGATAGAATTAATTTCAGCTTTATCTCAAACTCATGATACTAGCCCAGGTCCAGATAAAATTACGTATAATATGCTTCGCCACTTAGATGAGGTGTCGCTCTCCAATCTCCTTTATCTGTTTAACAGAGTCTGGAATGATCAAAATTTCCCATACCAGTGGCAAGAAGCTCTCGTGATTCCTATATTAAAACCGGGCAAAGATTCTGCAAACCCTCTACACTACAGACCAATTGCTCTAACTAGTGTCCTTTGCAAGACGCTTGAGCGAATGGTAAATGCCCGACTTGTTTTTGAATTAGAGAAAAAAAACTGCATTCCGCAGCTACAAAGTGGTTTCCGTAAAGGACGTTCAACTATTGACAACATCGTCCAATTAGAAACTCAATTCGCAATGCGTTTGTTCGTCGAAATCACCTTGTCTCCGTTTTCTTTGACATAGAAAAGGCGTATGATCGAACATGGCGGTATGGTATTTTAAAAAGACTTTTTGACTTGGGTTTTAAAGGAAACCTTCCAAGTTTTATCAAACGTTTTTTGTCGACTCGAATGTTTCGGGTACGGCTGGGTAATTTTTATTCTAATTTTTTTAATCAGGCTGAGGGTGTTCCGCAAGGAAGTGTCCTCAGCGTCACACTTTTTATGCTACACTTTAGTGAAATTTTAAACAAATTACCTCCGTCTGTCAGCGGAACATTATATGTCGATGACTTGCAGATCTCATGCCAGGGATGTAACATGCGACTAATTGAGCGGCAATTACAAAATGCTGTCAACAAATTGGTCAATTGGTGCGATAAAAATGGACATAAACTTTCTGCTGAAAAGAGTAAGTGTGTCCATTTTTGTAGAAAGAGGAGCATTCATCTTGATCCCGTCATCTCAATACGAAATGTTACTATTCCTGTTATTGATGAAATGCGGTTTTTAGGAGTGGTTTTCGACAGGAAGCTTACTTTCCTCCCTCACATCTTGCAACTGAGGAAGAAGTGTGAAAATACTTTAAATATTCTCAAGGTTCTATCTTGCACATCTTGGGGGGCTGATCGCACATCCCTCCTTCGCATTTATAATGCTGTTGTTTTGTCGCGCATTGATTATGCATGCATGGTATATGGCTCTGCCCGACCTTCTGTTCTTCGCAAATTGGATACAATTCATAATACCGCCTTAAGAATTTGCTCAGGTGCTTTCCGCACTTCACCTGTGAAGAGCCTATATGTTCTGTGTCATCAGCTACCACTTGAATTACGGAGAAAGAAAATTTCTACTCAATACTATTTTCGAACACTTTGCGTACCACACCATCCAATTTCTTATTTTGAGTTTCCTGCTTCCCTCCGCAGACTTTATGAAGCTCGCCCTTATCATATACTCCCTTTCAGTGAGAGGATCAAGAGTATTGTACATGACTCGAACCTGAGCAACGTTACCTTCCATATTAATGACAATTTGGTTTTTCCACCTTGGGATGTACCGGTATTCCACTTCTTGAATCCATTTTCTGACTTTGACAAATCCACAACAGCTCCGATTGTTTTTCAGCAAATCTTTAATTCCCATCGCAATCATTATAATCTACACACACCCATTTACACTGACGGTTCCAAAGCAGATGAACATGTTGGTTGTGGCATAGTCTTTGGATCTGCTTTTCATAGTCACCGTCTGCATAACTCTTGTTCTGTGTTTACTGCTGAACTAACAGCCATATTTTGCGCACTCCAGCAGATTGAGTTTTCTTCTCAACGTAAATTTTGTATTTATTCTGACTGTATGAGTGCCTTGAAAACCCTTTCTAGTTTTCACAACAGAATTCACCCAGTTGCTGTTGATATTTTATCCTCTTTGCATGCCCTTCGCAATAAGGGTTTCGATATAATTTTCTGTTGGGTTCCGAGCCATGTCGGTATTTTTGGAAATGAGTTGGCGGATAAGGCTGCAAAAGAAGCTTCTTCGTTTCTGCAGCGTCCACTTTTATATGCTGATGCAAAGAGAGCCTTCTCTGATTTTATTAATAAATTATGGCAGAATGACTGGGATACACAGACCCATAATAAACTTCATTCGATAAAACCTTCTGTTGAATTGTGGCCTCCTCTGCCTATGCGAGAGATTGATGTAAAATTAACTC
>JAOUZG010014245.1:0-24773 GCA_026289955.1 Argiope argentata | reverse complement strand
AAGTGATATATTTCAAAAGGATTTTGACATTCTTTCTTTTAGGGGGGTCCTTCCTATATGGGCATTTAAGTGTACAAAATAGTGGTTATTAATGCAAATTTAGCAATTATATTTTACTAATAGTCCATTCTTTTATGATGATACACGATCTTGTGTTTCAATAGCTCTTAGAGAATCGGATTAGCTAATGAAATCTTCAAATAGTAAATTAACTTTGTAGAGTCAAAACGGTGTAATGATTTGATCCTGGTCGATCAAATAAACGGGTAGCGTTTAAACACAAATGTTTTATTCATAGCTTTATACAATAACAAAACAACAACAACTCTTCCTCATCTAGATAAATATGATGGGAATTATTTACATTTGGATAATAGTTCCACAACTAAAACCGAGAACTAACAGGCTGTTAGCGTATCCGGCAACTGCGTGTTGCTCAAGATATCTATGGATTACTTCCGGTAGATCTGTAATCAATAAACTTAGGATCACATGTTTCTCTTCAGCGCGTCTCACAGCTCCCCAGTTCAGCTCGCAGCTCGTCTCGTCTCTGGTCGGATCAGGTGGTCTCGTCTGATCAGCTCGTCTCCTCGTCGTATCAGCATGACTCCTCGTCGTCTCTTTCTTTCAAAACCTCCCATTTTAACCTCGCCCAAACTCCGCCTCTCTGGTTCGCATTGGTGAACTGGAGATGCTGATCATCCAATAATTCTTCAGAAATATTCCCAACAGTCAGAAATTAGCCGTTGGAATATT
The DNA here is from genome assembly GCA_026289955.1 of Argiope argentata. Classification (NCBI taxonomy): domain Eukaryota; kingdom Metazoa; phylum Arthropoda; class Arachnida; order Araneae; family Araneidae; genus Argiope; species Argiope argentata. Next base: position 24,017 of record JAOUZG010014245.1, on the reverse strand, counting down.
TTTTACTCATCCACACCCTTAACAGACCCTTTACAATAGGGAAATATTTGCATCTGAAGGTTTCAGTACTTCTTTCTTCAAAAGTCCGTAAAACGTATATCCTATTCATTATCGGAACTTATTCAAGTCCGGGTGTCAAGTCCGGGAACTTATTCAAGTCCGTGTCAAAATCCTAAATGTAACTGTCCCCTAGAAGAACAGTTACATTTAGGGCTTTGACACGGTTTCCTTCTTCAAAGGGCCGTAAATAGCATGGGCGGTCTATTATATCGACTCTATTCACGTCCAGAGGATAACATAAAATTGGAACCCCTACTTAAATCGGTTTACTACATTTTTGGTTTTTGAAAATTGGAATTCATACTTAAATAGTGTTCTAATATGATTACGTACTGGCCATTCTCAAATAACATAAGTATATACGTTTTACGCAGTCATCATTAATGCGCAGGAGTTATAGTTTAACCATCTACATATTTTGGTTGAATATCAATGACTGGACTCACTGCATCTTAAATGTAATGACTAAGTAGCTTGTTGTCTCCTGTTTCTAATATCTTACTTCCTGTTTTAATATCTTACTTCTTTCAAAGGAGGATGATTTTATCGAGGAAACTTGACACACAGATTTTTTTAAAATCACAATTGTCCTTTTTATCCTTGGTTATGAAATTATTTTGCTCTTGAAGAATTTTAATACATTATTTTAAGGCTTTCGTCTAGTCTCCTCTTATTGTTGTTGTTCTCGTGTTCCGCTTTACAATGGAAGGAGGGTGCAGTAACTTCTGAAGATTTGGATCTCTGAGTCTCCGAGAGCAAAAGTCTGACTTCTAGCTTACATATGTCACAACCCCCCTCTTTTTTTACGAGGTGGACTTCATTCATCCACAGATCGTAATTTAGATCTGGAACAGAGTACGATCACCTCTGACTCAGTACCCATAATGTTATTACTCTCGACATGGGGCACTTTGTGACCACAACAGATTTAACGTGCGATAGCCACCACACACAAAGAGAAGTTTTTTTTGAGAGGGTTCGAACTCGCAGCTCAAGGGATGCTCAGCCAGACAGTTGTTTCTGCGCTAGGATAACACTCCCTCACTCACTTAATGTTTCAGCTAAATGAACTGGTTCAGTTTCGAAGCTATGCGATTGATAACTAGAGACTGACTTTCGAATGTGAACAGATGTTCCATTGAAAATGGCACCCTCTTCATCAATTTTTATAACTCATCAATGATAGAAGAAGTATTCCAATATTTATATCATGGATTTGCAGTCTAATTTAATCTAATCCATCCAGAATACTTGAGTATAAAACAAGTATGATATGTCACCATTTGAAGCATTTATTCATTGAAATGTATAAATCTAAATTTGTTTGTAGGACAATCTAAATTTGTTATTTAGACTTCTGTCTAGATTTCAACAGACTTCTGACTTAGATCTTATATGGCCAGTCGGTAACTTTTATTTTACTCCTTCAGAAAAAGTCCCCAGTGAAGTTTTCCGATTTCACGACCTTCTAAATACTCTTTTATTTTCCTTTCATCTAGGTATGTTAAATTTATGTACGCGTAGATTAATGCACGAGAAACATGTTACTAATTGATACTAATTTACAAAAAAATACTAAATAGAAAATGTAATTTTTTTAAAAAAAATTTGCTGAATTCCACAAAAGTAGATATCAGTTTTTGACAGTTTTTAATTATTCATTATATCTAGAAGTATACGATTGAGAGTGCAATTTTAGAAAAATAAAGTCACTTCTTTGAGATACTCTTGATACTTTTTATTAGAATAAAAAAGAGGACAAAAAGTTTAATTGAAATTACTTTTTATTGATACATTGACATTTGAAAAAATGGAGTGAATAACTTCATAAAAAGAAGATAACTCATTTTATATTTCACCTGTTCCCCCTCAGGGGCTCACCTACTATAGGTGGGTACGGGTGTCCCAATCCCGAGGTTCCCAGGGATCTTTACTCCCTTTATTTTTCTCCTCCTCTTTGCCTTCTGCTGTATGCTTGATCCTTCTTTCCCTCGACGGCAAGCGAGGGAGCTCTCCATGAGAAGCTGTCGCCACTCTGTTTGCTTCTTGCTTCTCGTGGACAGCCAAAAACCCCACGTGTTAGCCGTGCGTGTGGCAACCCATTTGAGAGACGGGTGGTGCACTGTGGTCCCCGGTGTATCAATCGGCTGGTACCTAGTCACCTGAGTGGCTAGACTGCTAGGGATCAAGCGAAGGGGTTACTCCTTGGGCTTGGCGTTAAGGGTGGTCACTGTCCCCGGGGGTAACTCCGAGCGTATAGGTACCGATTAGCAGTAGGGTGTATGCTGAGGCTGGAACAGACCAGAGCCGGTAATTGTCTTCCCTTGTTGGGCTCCGTGGTGGGCGGTGCCGTCGGACCCGAATCACATTTTATATCGTATGGGCACTTCGAAAAAGGGTCCCTTTAGTGGGCATCACAAAGAACTCAATCTAAAATGTAGTTTACCGTATTTTGACCGTTTTTTCGTTATTAAACTTGTTTCTGAAAAGAATGATTCGTTTAACACTGTTTCACCGTTCCTCGTACAGAAAGTCATTGCAGCAACCATTGGTGAGTTCACTTCTATCCGGAAAATGCGTTCTGGGGATTTGCTTGTAGAGGTGACTTCTAAAAAGCAAGCGCAGCAAGTTATAAAACTGAAAGCCTTAGCCAACTTTCCCGTAACTGTAATTCACATACATCATTAAATTTCTCCAAAGGAGTTATAACATGTGGGGAATTGTTTAACGTTCCTCTAGAAGAAATCACCGCGGAACTGAAACCCCAAGGAGTATCTCATGTACGCCAGATAACCATTCGGAGGGATGGACAACTTCTACCCACCAAACATTACATAATTACATTCCACAGACCAATAATACCTGAATTCCTTTATGCAGGATATATTAAATTGCCTGTCCGCCAGTACATCCCCAATCCTCTAAGATGTTTCCAGTGCCAGCGTTTTGGCCATTCCAAGGCTAATTGCCGCGGGACATTAACATGCGCCCGCTGTGCTGAAAAAGGCCATGACAGCCAGCAGTGTAACGCTGAAGAGAAATGTGTGAATTGCGGAGGGAATCATTCATCTTTTTCTCGGTCCTGTGAACGATGGAAAGTTGAAAAACAAATTACAGCTCTTAAATTTAAAGAAAACATTACCTATCCTGCAGCTAGAAAAAAAATTCTAAATCAGACACCAAAACCTGGATTGAGCTATGCTTCTGTGGCTAAAACAACCTTCTGTGCAAATTGTTCCTGCACAAATTGTGTAAAATATACTCCAGAACCAAAAAGCCCTGAAAAGTCATCAGATTCTGAAATTGAAAATGAAATAAACACTACTGAAACCAACAAAACTAGACCTAAGCATAATTCAAACTCTCAGAAATCACTTAAACTTAAAATTTCGAAACGAGGAATCTCACCAAAAGATATAAGATCTAAATTAAAGAAATCGACATCAAGAAATTCTGTCGCTTTGGGACTTGCGACGCAAGGTGACGTTCATAAGGACTTGACGTCCATTTTTGGCAAACCTAAAAGTCCTGATTCTATTTCTCTCCATCCGTCTGACGAGGAGGATGAGTTGCAAATGAGTTGTGATGTATCACCAACTCCTGTCAAGATCCGTACCAACATTCTTAATACATCTAGCTTTTAATGGGTTCTTTCTTTTCCTGGAACTGTCGTGGTTTTCTTTCCAAATTTGTCGATATTAAACATATTATTAACCAGTTCCATCCCGTTTGTTTTGCTTTTCAGGAAACGTTCCTAAAACATGATGTTTCTGTGAAAATTCGTGGCTATAACTGTGCTCGGAAAGATGATAATACTGGAAATAATCATTCCGGTGGTGTTTGCATTTTAACTTCCAACCTTTATCCGTGCTCTCATTTAAAGTTACACACTCCTTTACAAGCTGTAGCTGTCCAAGTCCACATACAGACACTTGTCACAGTTTGAAATATTTACTTACCTCCACATGATATCATTAACCAACATGAACTTGATAATTTATTGGACCAACTACCCAAACCTTTCTTGCTACTTGGGGATTTTAATGCTCATAATATTTTGTGGGGTTCGAAAAATACAAACTCTCGTGGAAGACAAATTGAACAGTTTCTATCTGATAACTCACTCTGTCTGCTCAATCAGGACGAGAAAACATATTTCCATGAGCCCACGCGTACATTTCACAGTCTGGATCTGGCTAATTGCTCTCCCGACCTTTTTCCGTTGCTCAGTTTTACAGTTGAGGATGATCTCCATGATAGTGACCACTTCCCTTTAATGATCTCTTATACTAATGGAGGTGGTGTGACTTCTTGTCCCCCGCGTTTCCTATTCCAACGGGCTAATTGGGCTGCTTTTATGCAACATGCAGTAATCTCAGAGAATATGGTCAGAACAACTGATATTACAGCCGCTATAAACAATGTAGTTGACTGCTTAATTGATGCTGCAAATAACACCATCCCCAAAAGTTCTCCACGACAGAGGAAATTCCCGAAACCATGGTGGAATCAGGTCTGCCACAATAGTCACCGAGAACAAAAAAAGAGGTGGAATATTTTCCACAGATATCCTACCACAGAGAACATGCTTGCTTTTAAACGTGCCAGAGCTTATGCGCGTCGTGTCCGTAGGCAAAGTCAGAGAGAATCCTGGATAGAGTTCATATCATCCATCACAGCCTCTACTTCTCCGAAACTACTCTGGAGGAAGGTTAAGGCAGCAAATGGAATTTACCAAGAATTTTCTATCCCTGTTCTTGAGACTGCAAACGGAGTGGTATCTTCCCCTTTAGACATCGCGAATACTCTTGGACATTCAGTCGCAGAAGTTTCAGCACTTAATTCATATAAGCCTTCATTTGCCGCGATTAAGAAACGTGCAGAACGTAAATCTTTGTGTTTCTCCACTCGAAAATCACTTCTTTATAATACAGAATTTAGGCTGAACGAATTACAAACGGCTTTATCGAAGGCTCACGATACCAGCCCCGGTCCGGATGGAATCACATATAACATGCTTCGCCATTTGTCTACCACTTCTCTTTCCAATCTGTTAACCCTATTTAATCGTATTTGGATTGAACAGAAGTTCCCTTCACAATGGCATGAAGCTATTGTGATTCCCATCCTTAAACCCGATAAGGACTCTTCTAACCCTCTCCACTACAGACCCATAGCGCTCAAAAGTTGTTTGTGCAAGACATTGGAACGCATGGTCAATTCTAGGTTAATTTTTGAATTGGAGAAGAGAGGATGTATTCCGCAAATGCAGAGTGGATTTCGCAGAGGACGTTCGACTTCGGATAATATCGTCTTTCTCGAAACTCAAATCCGCAATGCTTTTGTTCGTCGGAATCACCTTGTCTCCATTTTCTTTGATGTTGAAAAGGCCTACGACCGTACCTGGCGATTTGGCATTCTTAAAACCCTTTTAAATTTTGGTTTTAAAGGAAATTTACCCATTTTCATAAAACACTTTTTATCTTTAAGATCATTTCGTGTCCGAATTGGTAATTTTTATTCGGATCCTTTTATACAGGCTGAGGGGGTTCCACAGGGAAGCATCCTCAGTGTAACACTTTTTATTCTGCATTTTAGTCAAGTTCTTCGTGTTTTACCTTCATCTGTTCAAACTACCTTATACGTGGATGATCTCCAGATCTCCTGTCAAGGCAACAATATGCGCTCAATAGATCGACAACTACAAATTGCAGTAAATAAGCTTATTGACTGGTGTGATGATAACGGACACACTATTTCTGCCGAAAAGAGTCGTTATGTTCATTTTTGCAGGAAACGAGGTCTTCATTTGGATCCTGCAATTTCTATTCGGAATGTCGAAATCCCTGTTGTGGATGAATTGAAATTTTTGGGAATAATATTTGACCGTAAGCTCACTTTCCTTCCGCATGTCTTACATCTGCGGAAGAAGTGTGATAAGTTATTGAACATTTTGAAGGTGCTGTCAAGAACCACTAGGGGAGCAGATCGTACATCTTTGCTTCGAATTCATGAGGCAGTTATTCTTTCACGCATTGACTACGGTTGTATGGTGTATGGGTCTGCAAGGCTTTCCGTTTTACGTAGACTCGATACCATACACCACTCTGCCCTAAGAATTTGTTCGGGAGCTTTTCGGATTTCTCCAATAGAGAGTCTGTATATTATCTGTCACCAGCTGTCATTAAATTTACGACGCCAAAAATTATCCGTCCAATACTTCTTGCGTGCATTGTCAATCAAGAAACATCCTTTGCACTTTTTGATGCTTCCTGTTCGCCTTCGGCGATTATATGTCGCTCGATCCTCTCACATTCTTCCCTTTTGTGAGAGAGTGAAATTACTCCTCGAAGGTTCGGAACTCCACGATGTGATTATTCAAACACGAGATCCATTACTATTTCCTCCATGGGATATCCCTCAATTCTCTTTTCTAAATCCATTTCATGGATTTGAGAAACCAACAACGGCTCCAGTGATTTTTCAGAAACTATTTAGTTCTCATCGCTGTCAGTATTCGAATCATATGCCTCTTTTCACTGATGGTTCGAAGTCCAACGGTTATGTTGGATGTGGTATCGTTTTTTATGCACAAACCCTTAGTTATCGTATGCATACTTCTTTATCCGTTTTTTCTGCTGAATTAACGGCAATTCTCTATGCTCTACAAAATGTTGCTCTCTCTACCGAGCGCAAATTTTGTATTTATACCGACAGCATGAGTTCTTTGAAAACACTTTCTCATTTTCATAATCAAATTCATCCTACAGCCTTGGAAATTCTGAGTCTCTTGAGAACTTTAAAAAACAGGGACTATGACATTTTATTCTGCTGGATTCCGAGTCATGTTGGAATAATGGGAAATGTTCAGGCTGATAACGCTGCGAAAACAGCGTCTTTATTTATACATCGTGGTGTACCATTTGACGATGCGAAGAATTCATATGCGCATTTTATTCATCCTAAATGGCAAAAATCATGGGTTTAAAAATCTAATAACAAATTGCATTATATCAAACCTACAATTACATTATGGACGGCTCTTCCAGTGCGTGAGCTCGGGGTCAAATTGACTAGACTCCGCATTGGCCATACCCGCTTAACTCATCGACATCTTTTATTCGGCGAAAGAGTTCCTACTTGCTCAAATTGCCTTGTAAATCTCACCATTTATCATGTTTTAATCGAATGTCCTAATTTTAGATTTCACCGTATACAGTTTTTTAACTGCTCATCCCTGGACATGCGAATGCTGGTGGGTGAGCCCCACCAAGGCAATATTTTTAGATTTTTAAAAGCTAGTGATATTTACCATTTTATTTAATCTTTTACAATTTTTGTAATTTAAGGATCTTGTTTCTTTTCAAGAGTCGACAAACATTTAAATCATAAAGCATTTTAATATTTAACTTTTACATGCATAATATTTTTTAATATATTTTAACCATACGTATGGCGCAGTATGGTCAAAACTGGCTCTTGTGCCATTAAAATCCACAAAACAAACAAACAAACAAACAATTTCACCTGTTCATCTCTTTTTTTTCTATATCAAATCATTGTAGAATTTCGGGAATCATTACCCATATTGTATTTATTGAACATTAATTTTAGTCCTCGGTAGGTTCAAATTTTTGATAGCATAATTAAAGTTCAAATTTCAAAAATAAAAAAATAAATAATAAAATAATAAAAGCACATTGCATTGGTTTACATAAAAATCAACTATTTTTATCCAAGTTTCGTGGAACAATATTAACCACTTAGTTCAAGCGCATGGATAATTGGGATGATTAACATTTCATTAAAAAAAACACGTACCTCTTGAGGCGAACGAAAAGATGCTATCTTGTAAGCATTCAATACAATTCTTTAATGAACCCTAATAAGTTCTGAAATGATTCTCAATGCACTTCAAGAAGCAGTTATTGTCTTTCTGTTCTTCTTTTAATTCACAAAAATGGGGAAGAGGATCAAACTTCGAAAGAAAGATGCCATCCTACTTACGTGGACTGAGAGAAATTGTACGGGATGCTCTCCCTCAACCAATCCAACCTCACAAACTCCATGTTAAAATCTCCTGGAATGACACACTGAAGGAAAAGCAGCTCTTTCTCTTTTTGATTCGATTTCTCGATGACAACTTTGTGGTAGAAAATATTGTGTCCCTGGAAAAGAAATATAATGTTCGTAATAAATTAAGAAAGTTCAGTCCTCGAATTAATTAAATTCGTTTTATAAAATATTGTGTCTTTTTAAATTACAAAACTTATCACTGAAATATTTAGAAATAACTATTCCGCGAAGCGTGCATTTCACCCTTTGACCATGGAGCAAAATGTTTACTTGTTCGTCGTTTGTTTTAGATAAAGTCTAATTGGTAAGAATTATTAATCAGTAGCCGCCCTTGGCGAGTTGATGGTTTAGTTTTGGTAATACAAGGTCTATATCTCTCGGGAAACCAATTTAAGAAACATACTTTAAAGTCTCGAGAGATGAACTCTATTGTATATGAAGATGAATTGTTAGAAGAATGTTACATCGCACGCACGTCAAATGTTTTATTTTTCAATTTGTTCGTAAATGTAAAATTTCAATTAATGTACTGTTCTAACTTTTTTTGTAAATTAATAAAAGTTACAGAGGGAATTATTTTTTTCTGATTTTTTTAACAAACTGTCTTGATATGTATATTATTTCTGAAAATTATGATGAAATCCTTGGTAAAACAAAAACCGGAGACCTGTAAAAACTGCGCTACTCAATAAATTGTCCTTCCAATATCTCATAAACATTTACAGAAGATGAATTTTGATAATAGTAGATAGAGGATTGCAAGCACACCGTCTATAAGAACCCATAATAGGGAATAATACATTTGTGGAGATTAAATTTAAAAACCCTTTCCCTAAATATATAATTCTGGATCGTATTAAATTCAAGCTTAATGTCTGAAAAAATTATTTATTATTTAAAGAAAAAAATAATTTAAATAAAGAATTCTGTGTTATAAAATTCTTAGATATTTGCTATAAAAATTATGTGTAACAATAATGTTTTTTTCCATTGAAGGATAAAACTAATATATCTATAGCGTTTAGTTACACAGAAACTCTAAAAAAGAAAACTTTTTATTACAATTACTACAGCAAAAATTTTGATAAAATAAATCAAACAGATTGCAACTGCAGCAAAAAATATATAGAGATTACTTAGATGTTAATAAAGGTCATATTATTACGGGTAACCTAAAAATTGTAGAATCCAGCTCATAAAGAGAATTAATGGAAAGAGGGACAAAATTTAGATTAAAAGACAAAATAAACAACTATAAAATATTAACTTTTATCTCAAGAGATTTGGATATTTTTATTGCAAAATTATCTAGGAATTACCATTGGCCAGCGGAGGGTTTGGCGGAATGGAAAGTGAAAATTCTAGAGGAAATTGAAACAAATATGAAAGAAATGACAAAAGGAAATAAAGAAATGAGATTTAGTCTCGATAAAACTTTAAAAAAGGAAATGAAATATTTAATACATAAATATGTTATCACTGTAATAAATAAATCAGCTAATAATTTCTGTATAATTTGCAAATACTTTTATAAAGAACTACTAATCAACAAATACGTCTCCAATGCAACTTATATTTTAATGAATCAGGGGAAAAAGGAATTAGACAAAAAATGTCAGATTTCGCAAAAACAAAAACAAAAATTAAGACATGTTCCTTAAACTACCTTTATCAGTTACCGACAGTTAAATTTCTTAGAAAACCAATAAAATTCCTGTTTGTAACATGCAGCATTGCTAGTTATAACTATTTTACGGGTAAACAATTTTTTAAATTCTTAAAAAATATCATTAACTGAATTAAAGAGGAGGATAACTTTATTATTGATAGTAATACAGAAATACTAGAATTCATAAAATATAACAATAATTTTAAGGTCGATACCTTTGATTTTGAAAATTTATACACAAATATTCCACAGGGAAAACTAATAAAGGTTTGTATGACTATTTTTGAAGAATATTTAAATGAAAATATCATAACTAAAAATAACTGGCGGAAATTATGTAAATTTAATATCACCGAAAATTACATTTTTAATGGTATTAATTTTTATAAGCGAATTAAAGGTATTCCTATGGGAACTGCGTTTTCAAGTGCATTGGCTAACGTTTTTCTACATCACTACGAGAAAAAAATTATAAAAAAAAATTTAATTAAAAGTTGGAGATATAGAGACGATTTAATTTTGACTTACTTAGAAAATACAAATATTATAACTAATTGCTATCCTGATGAGTTAATTCTTAATAATACAAATGAAACAAAAACGGAGGCCAATTTCCTGGATCTAAAAATTAAAATTACGAAAAATAAAATACTATTGGGGATAAATGATAAAATAGATAACTTTAACTTTAAAATAATTAAACTACGCATCTACAATTCTAACTTGAATTCAAAATTTTTTTAAAAACTAATTTTTGCGCAATACAGTAGGATAAAAAATATCTGTTATAACAAAATTGACTACATAGAAGCAATTAACAGTCTTATAAAAAACTTATATAATACTGAATGCCCTAAAAACTATTGTAACACCGAAATAATAATTAGAGAAGGGCTGGCACACTTTTAAACAGTCAGCAAATAGAATTTACCCAGAAATCGATGCTTAAAAAACATATTATAAAGAAAATATCGCAATTCTTGAGAATCCCACCGCACTATCCATCTTAGCCAACCATCAAAAACTACCTCTTCACTCACGTTTAATAGCCTGTCAAGAAATTTTAAAAAAATAAAAAATGCTTCTAACTTTATGTAAATTAAAAAATTTCGCTAATTTTGTCAAAATGTCCGTAATATTTTAAACACGATTAGAACGGATAATAATTAGACTTAAAACTAGCAAATTTGTCATTGATGCATTCTTCACTAATCCACCACCCACCCAAGTTGAAATGCGAGAACTGCCATTGGTCCAATTTTTTTCGCTGCCAACTTTGCCGTATCGCGTCATTCTCTCAAGGCAACTTCAAATAAAAGCACCTATGTGAGAAATTCTGCCAATCTACGACTACTAGTATGTGTTTGGATTTGAGATTTCTAATATTTGTTCGTTTTTTAGTGTTTGTTGATTTTATACTTGGTGTTATGGTTAAGTTTTTTCTTCTTTTTCTGTATTTCAGTTAATTCGATGCTTCTCTCAGACTTTGAATTGGGGAATTTTTTGGATCACCAACCGATTTTCTTATTTGGACTGCAGTCAAATCCGTGGACAGAAGAAAATATCAACAACTTTCAAAATGGTTCGATTTTAGTCATTTTCCGATTTTCTTTTTATAATGGCATCAGCGCAGTTGAAACAATTCTCGAATCAAAAAGTAAAAAGGAGTGAACACAAACTGTCAATTAGAAGACTGTAAGCATTATTATTGGAAATAAGCATACGAAATTTTTTCATTTCCTTCTTCAAAGAGTAGTTCAAGTAATTTATAATATATCGTCTAAAATTATGAAACAACGAGGAAGAATTCCATCTGCATTTTAGAAATCAGAAGCTCCTGCAGGAGCAAAATCTTGCCTGTTCCAGGGAGGGTGATTCATTCTCTTGGCAGCGCACGCAACTCGAAATGTTTGCGCTGCCAAGAAACGCTTGATTTCCCAATGCCAGCAAGCACTGCGGCTGCAGAATCCGGAATAAAAACTTCCCCGAAGCAGACCCATAAGTGAGTGCCTCCGGAGCGCCTTTGAATTCAATTAAGCCGCAGCGCGTGGTGGGTAGCAATAAGTAACTAATCTCATCCGAAGAGTCCGGTCGGGAGGGAAGGGAAACAAGGAGGGCGCCTCTCGGGCAAAGGACCTCCAGCTGCAATCAATTAACAAATCGAGTTCAGTGCAAACACCGAAAGACAGCAGGAGTCGTTATTTGTTCGAAGTTCTTCCAAACACGGGAAGAAGTGGTTAATGGTCCCATCGCCCGACGAAAGCGAATGAAAAATAAACCCCGTCCGACTCCGACTCGTTTTCCTCTCTATCATAATTTGCATGAAAGGGATTGGAAAAGGGCAGTACATTATTGCCATAACTCACTTTGTTGTGTCAAACGAGTGAAGTCCGACCCTCTTATCCGTGTAGGAATCGTCGCGGTGAGCGATCACTCGAGCGGTGACACAGCCGGGGGTCGGCATTCACTCTCTCGGAGTTTAAATTTGAATGACTGCAGAGTTCATAAGTAATTTGCGACACGGCTCAACAGAAATCCTTTTAAGTCTCCGCTGTTTAAGTCCTGGTTTTTTTAACACATTTTGGTTTATATAATTTTTTTAATGGTATATACCATGGATAATAAAATTCATTTTTAAATGTATATCTCGGTATTATTGGTTCATTAAATACATTTTTAGGTAAAAATTGCTGATTAACTTTTTTCTTTTGCATCCTCTTTCTGAGATTTTGGTACAAAGGTTGCTAAATGTGCATTACTGAATTTGTAAATAAGTTATTATGGAAAAAATATAGTGATATCTTAAAAGATATATTTAAAAATTTGCCATGATCACTACTTGTGCAAAAGAAATTTCTACATGAGAAAGCAACTCCTATGTCATCAATGCATTGGAAACAGCCTGAAAATGGTGGCAAATACTTACAGTGAATTTATTTTGTCATAAGAAATGAATAAACATCTTCCCGCTCGATTTGCAACTATAAATAAATATTAGATCAGTACGTGACTTTTTTATATCACATCCCAACATTACTTCAATTCAAGCCTATTAGCAGTTGGTGGTAGGAGAAACTGGATTTTATTAAAAATTAAGCAATTCTTGCATTCATAGCGAAAAAAACAATAGAGAATATTAACACTATACACGTGATATAAAAACAAATAGCATCACTATGAAATTTTGATTTATTTATAGTATAGGATTTTTTAAGATTATCAATATTTTTCATCTCTTCAGTACTCAGCCATCAATGATTGATACTTGGGAACAAACAATTTTATTAACTGCAAAATAACTCACACCATAAGAAGCAAGTAAGTGCAAGATTCAATGCAAGAAAAAAACATATAAGATTTTCTTCTTTTATGGCATTCAATTAATTTTTTAAGGATTTTTAGAGAATATCAGAGACTCTTGGTAATTTTTGAATGTTCTAAATATTGTTATTTAAATATAACTCTTATTTTATAAATTTTAAATAATCGAGCGTTTTATTATAATTGCTGGATTATAAAACTTCACCTTGCGGAATAAAAAAACTTTAAAAATATTTTGTGTTATAAAAACTTATTCAGTGAAACAGTGAATTTTGAAGCTTATATTTAAAAGCATTCAATTATAATTATTGTTGATTCTGGAGAGCGTCGAAGAAAATATTGAAAAGTCACTCATTGTCAATTACGTTATGATTGATGACGGTCATTTCAAAGAGCATTTTTTTTTTTGAAAATATTATGAATTATAAAATAACTTGTTACTTTATTTTCTGTGAGTAGCACTTAATTTGTGAGTATCACTTAACAAGAAAAAAAAAGACTCGTATAAGCGGTTGTTTTTAAAGCTATAATATTTCTTAATTATTTTCTCATATTTGTTAAAACAAAGAAAATATTTAGCAATGCTAATAGCTCCTAATCATAGATAAAACTGAAGAATCAAATAAATAAGCATGATAAATCAAGTAAAATGTTTTGAAAAAAATATTTAAGTGATTTTTTGAATCAAACAATCAATCTACAATCAAAATGAAATGCTAATTTACCCAAAATAAAATAATATAAATAGGTTATTTTCAGGCCATTAAGCCATAGCCTGACATTTATACAAAAATTGTTGCAGACAGAATTATAAATAAATAAATTTATTTCATAATTATTTGGAATAAAGGTTGTGAATTTTTTTCTTCATTAATGAAGCATTAAAAAATGAATAACAGCCATGAACAACATTTGTCACATTTAATTTTAAATAAAATGTTTTTTGAAAAAATCCTATTAAATCTATATCGTGCCTATATGCGATATGTTACATAAAATATTTCATATTCTCAAATCCTAAAAGCCATTTTTAACTTATCTAAAAACTAAAAAGTGGGTTCGAAAATGGCTTGTACTCCATAATCAATAAATGCTTCAAATCAAATTAAATTTTCAATCAATAATAATTTTTTTTTCATTTGAAATGAGGTTGACTTTAGAAATTAAAGACGGACAAAGTGTCATTTCCTTTATTTGTTGAGCACAAAACCAATTTAATTATACGTTAAACATAAAATACATTCCATAAAAAAGTTTTAATATTTTTTTACATGGAAGGTGAAAACTTTCAAATCTATTTTCCGAAATGATGTCAAAAACTCGCGTCATTAAAACTGAAAAGGAAAAATAAAGACAAGAGTTTGTTTGTTTTCCCAATCCCCATTTATTTGAGTTCAGAGGGAATCTACGGATCTCCGGGCCAACATTTCTTCCTCAAGCGAAGCCTCGCATTGCGGAGAATAAATGATTTCCGTTTTAGACTCGGAATCAATCCGGGAGAGGGGAAGTGGTGGAGGGGGCGGGGCCTAACGAGAAAATGGACGCCTCCCATTCATCAAACAGTGATTACAGTTGTCCAGCTAAAGGCCGCATTGATAGTATAATCGCTTGTCCACTGCGGTGAAGATTAGTGAAGGTGATTTCCGGTTCCGGTTCAATGGTGGGACGCGTGATGAGGCGTTATTTAAAGCCAAACGACCGGAGAGCACTCGCTCATTAGGAATCGACATCAGGCAACCAGGACCGATGAATGCAGTTTTTCAGGAGATTTAGGCTGCTTTATACGATGGAGTAATGATAGAGTGGTCAGAGACTGGACATTAAGATCACGCATTATTTGACCAAATTAATTTTTTTCGCTTCGATCACGCTGCGAATATATCTCGAAATATTAAATTTATCCGAATATTTTAAGAATCTGCTCATATTTCTTGGACGGTGAGTGGAAAAGAGCTCTGGATTACAATCTATGCAGTGACTTAAAAATATAATACTTGATTTTTCTTCATCAGCTTTATGTGTAACGTTTAAATGCAATTAACAATTTTTAAAATATGAAAATGTTAATAAATATTAGGTTATACAAACTAACACATGTAAGTTATTTCCTGACTGTTTGCCACACCTCTGAAACAGTTTCTTTCAGTTAAATGTCGTATTTTAAAATTCTATTATATTTCGAAAAGATTCCAGAAATTAATGGCGTTCAAATGAGAAGGAAATTTGCTAAACCTAATAACACTGTCTACAGAAACTTGAAAATGTCGAGCAGTGATTAAAGTTCAAGTTTGAACCAATTCTATTAACACAGCGATAAATGTAACATCAGTTTCATTGGATTAATCTACTTTATAACAGTTGCATCAAGTATATTCCTGGACGGGCTTCATAACTTTGTATTTTAATCCCATGAAAAAAAAAACATATCAGCACGCATCACACTTATGAATTATAATTTGTTGTGAGGATTTAATAGGCTTCAAATAGTGCACAAAGGGAGAAACAGGTTCTGACTTTATCTCCTTCCAGTCCAAGAAACAACATCAAGCAAACAGTTAATGAGACAGTTATCTTCAGACAAGAAAAAATCATAGTATTAAGCAACTTGGTACACATTTTTCTTAAATATTTATTATTCAAATAGAATGTTTTAGTTCTTAAAACACCAAAATTTTCTTCCAGTCTGTCAATGCTCTGAAAGGTTCCATTAAAAATGTGCATTTGTGGTTAATTATTTTATAATAAATCTTAATTGCAAATTATTGCACATTTTCTAGATATGTACATGTTACAGTAAAAGTAATAAACTGGTGATTTTATATTACAACTGATAATTATGCATAATCACCACCAAATTTATATATAATAAGTAGCAGTTATTTTTCATTCACTTGTTTTGTTGAACAATCTTGCATTAAACTGTGGACAATAGTTTTCATCTTACAATAACTAATAACAACTATTTTTGAAAAAAAAAGCTTTACAAAATTAAATTAATTTAATTGACGCTATTTAACCTAGTTTCAAGCAACAATTTAAATATTGACCGAATTTAAAGGCAAAAATACATCTCTGTCATCTGAATAATAGCTATGTAAATGCGTTTTTATAATATATTTTCAAGAAAAATTTATTAGAATGATATAAAATGTTCACATCATATTCAATCGTTTCTATAATAGAGAAAAATTTCTATATTCATGTATCAATAATAAAAACAAAATGTATTTCAAATTTCAATTCTTTTATCAACAATACTATCGATTTATTTTTTCAACAATACTATCCCTAAATCGTCATGCCTTGTTTTTATTTTATTTCAATGTATTTAAAATTATTTTCGCAAGTAAAGAAGTCTTGGACTACCCAATCATATTAATGCAGTTCTCTTTCTCTCTCTTTAATAGATAAAAATAAATGTCATTGTCTTTTAGACCTTTATGAAAAGCCTTAGTTGTAATTTCTATCTGAATCATGCCATCAGCAACACATAGAAATAAAACATAACAAATTTACGACCATGCGTTTCTTCTTGTAACTGTAACCTGAAACTTGTCTATATTGAAAATGATTCCCGCGTATAAATGGAAAATCAGAACAATAAGGGAAGAGTGAAACTAAAATTGCGGGAAATTTGACAGAATATCAGACGAGATTAAACACACACACTTTATGTAGAGACTTCGGTGCAACCGAGGCAGAGTCCTCGTCCATTACCAAGAGGCTCAAAATGGAGAAATCCTTTTACTGTTTGGAGAGACAGGTAATTTTTGTAAAATTCTCACTATCCTAGTTCCAGAATACAACTTCTTTTTTTTTTTGTAACCTGCAAAAAGATTTAAACCATGGATTCGAAACATAATATCTGATGACCGAAAAATCTCATTTACAAAGAACCGTTGAAAAAAATGGAGAGGAAGATAAATTTGGACATTATCAAGTCTTTTTAGAAAAAATAAAACAATATATTGATTAGGCCCACAGGATGTCTCAGTGTGTGCGCGCAGAGAGGAATAAAATATGGAAAATTCGATATCTTTGACAAATGGATTTTCAATACTATAAATGTTCGTGACAAATTAAGAATAAAGCATCAGTATTTTTGTTTCCGAAAATCAAGAAATGGAATAACTTATTTGTTTGAGAAAGCAATTCATAATCTGCTAATATTTAGAATTCAAGAGGATAAAGACATTTTATAAGAAATCGGGGCGAATTGTACGTTGGTATTAATGTCCTTCGCATAGTTTTAAAACTTTTCATCATTCTGTTTGTAGCTATATTAATTTTTCTGTCTATATTTTTATGCATGGAATAATATTCAGAGTAAGAGCATCAGTAATCAAAATTGAAGGCATTTAAAATACTTTATTGCGGTGATTGATTCTGTTTTCAACATTTAATTAAAAAAAAACATTTTGAAACATTATGTTGAATATGTCACTTTTTAGGAATCTATTTAACGTAGAAAAATAAACCGATTTTTTCATATCTTAATCATTAACAATAGATGGAAAATCTGAATGCATTATTAGTAAGAACAATAAAAATGATTTGAGATTCAAAATGAGGTACATTAGTATGCTATACTTTTACTTTTACTTTTTTTAAAATGATCGAAGTCAGTAAACAAGTTAAACCTCAACTAAATTAGTCAACCATCAAAATATTCGAATCTGTGGCCTAGCCCTCTGAGTGACAAATCACTCTGAATATCGCTTCGCTAAAAGTTATCACTATCCGTCAAAACATTGCATTAAGAAATATCAGTTTCACGCGAAAAAGTGGTTGAAAAAGAAACTGGCCTTCCCTCCCTCTCCCCATTCCTTACCAGCTGCGGGGCCCCAATTACCACAAAGGGAAGATAAGGTTCTTATCAATCTGGTTATCTTATGTTACAGACTGACCACTTTTGTCCCCCCAAATTTTTCTTTCATTGCCAAAATGTAGTTCCAAACTAAACTCTGTCCGAAATCTTTTTCGAAAAATTACCGCATCTTGAAAAGGGAAATATTTTCCATTCGACGCTTTGGATTTCAAAATAAAACTTTTAAGATGCGGAACTTTATTTCTCTAAGTAAATTGATTAGTACAAACTTTCTTTATTTCGACTTTTTTACACAATAAACCTTACGTTACTAATTGTTTTTTTTTCCATTACAAATATATAAAAACGGAAACAAAAAAAAACCCATCCAGACATATAAATTTGCTAATATAATGCTACACATTTAAATTTTTTCTACAAATTTTACAAGTAAAGTTTAATGCAAATAAATAATTATTTTTTTCGTATGCACATTATTTTTTTTAAAATTTGTGCATTCTATGCTTTGTTATTTCTAGGATACTTAATTTATCTTATCAAATTTATCTGTGTTGAAAGATGAACATTTTACATTCAATAATGAGACCTCAATTTTTTTTTATCTTAACCATTTGCAGAGGAGAATATATCCCGACCATTCTTTGGCAAGCATTTAAAAAAAGTATATTCAAACGTTTGGAATACAGACATTTGCATATAAACTAGAAAATATTATTTAAGGATATTACTACAATTATTTTATAATTGCAGTGAAGTAGCTCAATTTTGAGCTCAAAATCCAGGAATTGTTTAAGTTTTAATTAATTAAGTTTTTGAAAATGTCAATCTAATAGAATCAGTTTTTTTAGTGAGATAAGAAACGATACTAGCTTCATTTTGCCGCAGCAGTTTTTGTTACAGGCAATAACAAAAAAAAAATCGATGTACCAAAAAGGATTTGTCCGTTTGAGACGAAAATTAGTAGACAGGAAGACAATGTGCAGAATAGCAAATGATTAAAATCTCAGAACAGTTGAAAAGTTTATTTCAGAGTCATTGTAACAAGTTCAATAAGGTGTTGACCCACTCTTGCCTGGAAACAAGCTGCCACACGGCATGGCACAGACAGATAAAGCTACTTCTAATTCCGATCGAAGGGGTCCGGCTATCAAAGGAACGGCCACACCAGATCATAATGCCTTGTTGAGGGCCGGTATGGCGTGCAATAGTGAAAGCAGGACCCCTCCCTCCTCTGCCCTGGGTGTCTCCAAACACGTCTTAAATGATCATCAGGACACTGTTGGAAGCGGGATTCGTCTCTAAAGACTACACGTCCCCAGACGGCATCATTCCAACCTCATTGAGCCATTCACCGCTGTAATCTTTTTCGGCAGTGTGCAAGTGTGAGAGGCAGGTGGCGTAACGGTCGGCGCGAGAGTAGATTTCGCAATCTCAATAGTCTATGAATTATTATGGTGGACACTGCTGTTTGGGTTGAGCGTTTGATGGTTGATAGAGATGAAGAAGACGCTATGACAGCTGATCGGACAATCACTCTACCCTCACGATCTGTTGTGGCCCTAGGTCGACCGCTACCATCCTGTCGCTGAACCCTACCTTTTCCACCCATCCTTGCCAGCATCTTCGAATCGCCGCATCTCTACGACTCAAATGACGAGCGATTTTCTGATTCATCCAACCAGCCTCTTTCAATCCAATGATATGACTTCTATCAAACTTTGACAGTTGCTCGTAATGAGCACGAATCCTAAGGCGAGGCATTTTTTAAGTTGTTGAAAGGTAATCTGAATCTCAATAAATCCGAAAGTTTTAACAACTCTTGAAGAACTGTTCCTTATATTCATCAGCTAGATGCGCAGTTCCGATGCGCTGAAGATCAAACTATTCATTATAGGACACCAAAATTTAATCATTTTTTTATCTGGTCAAAACACTCATGCTTACGAAACTTCAAAGCAATAGGATGATTGATTCTCGGTGTGTCGATTTTTTTGTTATAAAGTGTATTTATTTTACATTTAAGCACCTAAGTCATCTAAATTTTGGCTTGAAATTAAGCAAAACACTCTTTTAAAAATAATGTATTGTCCGCTTTTTGTTGTTTTATAATGGTTATTTATGACTTGGATAATGATTTTGTAGTAATATCTTTGCGGCTATTTTGAATCAGTTTTGGCAAGAAAATGCTTCTCTGGGTCTCCAAGTCGATTCATCGTTACAATCATTCTGATAAAATTGTAAATAACAGACAGGTGCCTTATTTAAAAACCATGAATGCATTTATGAACTTTCAATCGAAACGGTCTTATATTTGGCATATTTCTCCCTGATTTCAAAGGGAAAAAATATAAATCATAATTGATGCTACTGGGAATGATAGCTAACGCATGTTGGCATGAACTAAGCAACCTTCAAAACTAATTTTACTGATTCTCATCCAAAATTTCACGCTGATTCTTCATACAAATCCTTTAAATCGTTTCCCAATTTCTAAATCTCTCCTAAAGAATCCCATCTAAAGGTGCTAAAGGACCTATTTTAGAATAACTTCCCTATGTTTAGATACGATTTGCTTGATTTATATCTTGTTCAAAAATCTACAGCTTATTTGTGTGCATCAGTAATTAGGTACTGAATCTTGCGCTAATCCGAAACTTGTGTGGCGATTCAAAGCAGAGCAATTTAATATTAAATATTGCCCAGTCCAAGAATTAATTGTATGAATCCTAAATAAATGTGACTCTTTTTGCAGCCTTCTGACAAAATCTCTCACTACAACTCAGTTTATGGTTCTATTATTGGAGAAAAACTGGTACCGTAATTGCGATTGGAATTGTGAAGTTTGTGTTGAAGTAAAAAATGAACTTTTGGTTTCGAGATCAACTTGTTGATATACAATCCAGAAAAGATTCTTGTAGGATTAACTATTTCAGTATTTAATTCAGAAGATATGAATCTAATTGTATTCGTTAACACATGCTTTGCATTATGGTATATTATAGTATTGTATCAAAAAATGAGCAGTTTACTTTTGTTCACAAAAGAATGATTCATCTGAAGAAACTAACTTTTCATCGTTTGGAAATAATGGTAGTCTTATTATTAATCCTTTGCGGTCTGATGTCGAGTGTGACTCGACATTCAAGATTGTGCATCCTTTCGACGTTTTATTTATTTATTTTTCAAATTTAATCGTTAAAAGCACCTACATAATGGTTAAGAGATGTAGATTAATTTTTCAAAGAAATTCGACTTAAAATAATTATATATATTTAATTTTCATAGCAATAAACAAATCTTTGTATTAGGAGAATAATTTTGCATCTAAATATTCTTCAGACTACAAAGGGTTAAAGGGCTAGCTGATTATTGGAAATGCTTTTTGAAATCAAGGAATGGTATATTTGTTTGCATAGTGAAGGTCAAGTCTTGCTATAATTAATAAAAATGTTCCTCTATTTATTGGATACCTTTCGCGGCAATAATGTTTGAATGATACAAAATTTAATCACTCCTATCCTGGGGTAAATTTCTTCGTAATGAATCAAACTTAATCCATGCAATGAATTTTTATTTCATTGCACACTTCAGTAAAGGGAAAAAAATTCAATTATCAAGTGAGACCCCTTTCTGAGATTTCGAAAATAAGAAGTTTTCTCTTGAAGAACCAAGAAAAACTGCAGCCTTGTGTTTCATTTAATAATGAAAATTAATTTGATGCTGTTGCCAAATTTTCTTAATGAAATGGTCCAAATATTTAAGTCCAGATACATTTAATTCAATTTCCGTGGGCTTTTACGTTAGAGATTAATATGACAATTCTGTACATTTGAAAATTGAATAATTTCAACTGTAAGGAAAATATTGTTTAAATTATCGTCAAACTCTAAACGCAGAAAATTGAATTTGAAAAAGAAATCTCGGTTTTAAGAGCAGAAAAAAAATTTGAATCCATCAGAAAGAATAATTTCCTTTCACCCTTTCTTTATTGACGAGAATATTCTTGGTCTTAAGTGCTAAATCCCCACATAATTAAACTTCAAAAGCTTTAAGTATTCCACCCCTCTTAAAAAACAACATGTATTTGAATTAATTGTTGTACATTTTCTAGAGCGTCATCTTCATAGATGATTTTTTTAAAGTTCTTTTTGCTGTCTTTATGGAAACATTGAATAATTAATTGTGTAGATGGAGAACACAATGTCGCCAGAAACTGTACGAAATATTTCAAGAGTCCCGCACAAGCTGCCTGTCAAACAGCGCCTGACCTTCCAGCAGTTGTGGTAAACATAAATGTTTCCACTGCGCGCTCTAATCGCCTGTCGTTGTGAAACTCTGCGAAGAGAGATACGTTAATGCTTTGCGCGCCAGCTCGTGTGTTTCGTCAATAAAGCAATGCACTCGGCAATCGGGTTGTGTGGAACCTGCGCTCAGTCGCTGTTGTGCTAACTTATTAAAAAGGGACTTTTGCGCACAAGTCTTAAAAGGTTACCAATTTATAGCTTATATCTTTGCATGTATGATTTGGCGATTTTACAATGCACGCCAAATGGTACTTGATCACTTTGAAAGAAAGAATGATATTCCTTGTTTCTGATAACGAAATGAAACTTCCCGTAAGAAAAAGGCTGATAACCCTTATCACGTTTCAAACGAGTGTTGGAAATAATAAATAAAGTGTCAGAAAATTTCTTTTAAAATGTATTTATTATTAAGGAACACGTGATCGTTTTCCCACATGGTAGACATTTATGAAAAATAATTATTTTGATATGCATATTACAAATTTAATCCAATATAATGAATTCTAATTTTTAGTTTTATGGGGATTTAATCTTTACATCTCTTACAGTTCAACTTCATTTAACAAAATTAAAGAAAATACTAAGAAAGTGATTATAATTTTCTTAAAAGATATCCATAATGTCTAGTTCTTTCAATATGTATGTATGTTTGTATGCATATATATTCCACAAGAAGGAACTCAACACAAGCTAATAAACTTTTTACGTTAAATCGATTCAAATAAATTGCATTTTTTTAAAAATTAATAAGCGTTTTGGAGAAAATAAATGATAAGAATCAGTCGATAATTTTAAAAATAACTGTTGCTTAATTCTAAGGGGAAAAACTATTATTAATAAGAAAATGTTGATAATTACTGCAATTCCTACAAATCTGAAACGTATTGTCTCTTTTAATAGCTTATTCATTTTCATTTTTAACTAAACGTAACCCAACATACCTGCAATTGACGTGTAAATGCAACATCTGTACTTACGACATTAAAACGCTTAGTTCTCAGACACAGCATCATCAGCTGAACTTGCAATAGCAAATGGTTAAAATGGTCATTAGTGTGCCCCCGAGTTTACCGCCAATATGGCAACCCATTACAAGACTTTTGTAGTAACCCTAATGATGTTTTGTTTACTTTTTCCTACAATTGTTGAGTTGTACATGATCTTCAACTCTTTCATGAAAACTTAAATTAAAAATAATATAATAATATCAATTAAATATTTTATTTCTGATCTGTATTATAATTAAGATTTTTTGTATAGCTGATAAGAAGTTTCAATTATATTTTTAATGCGAATATAAAATATTTATTCCTTTACTCGTTTTAATTGTCAGTATGCGATTTCACAAAATCGTCTGCTTTATTTCTTTACGAAGTCGTCTGGTTTCTTTCTTTAAAAACCGTTTGCAATAGAATTATTCGCATTTCTCATAATTCTTTCACAGCTCTATCGCTTGTTTTCTTCGTAGTTATTATGTCGGCAATAATTCAAGAGTGGATGACAGGTGAAGGGGATGGGAAAAAACATTTTGAACCTGAGAAATGGATGAAGGGTGATTGGATTAAATACTTCAAGTTTGTACATTATGTCTTTAAAATTTCCTATTAAATCCATTCTTTTTGCATCTTTGACTTTCTCAATTATTTATTATTTACTGTTCATGTTATCCGCACATTCCTTATGTTCAATGTGCTAGCGAAGCTACTAGTTTCCCGCTCCCGGGCATAGCGAAGCCGTAGGATGTTTTTTTAACTTAAAA
>JAOUZG010014210.1:0-11122 GCA_026289955.1 Argiope argentata | reverse complement strand
TAGACGACACTTGAACAGGCACTTAGACTCTAAATTTTCATTCCACAACACAGGAAGAATGTATCGATTTAGCATTCACCAAACCTACTTTATAGAGGCTCTTATTTGATGCAATTGGGTTTCGAATACGGCTGTCTAGAAACTTTCGATCTAGAAGTAAAAACTTGACCACCAAGGAAGAGTGGCACGTGAATTTCGAAGTTCAACAGCATGTTTGGTAGGATGATTTTAATTTTTAGATTACACGGCATAAAATTCAGAATGTAGAAATACATATTACGTAAAGTTAAACGTCTGAATAGACCTTGAACATTCAATACTACTATCATAAATGTGAAAGTTTGGATGGATGGGGGTCAATCACACCTGAACGGCTGAAGAAAATTAAATAAAATTTAGCACATAGCTAGATTATAGTCGACAGTAGAACATAGGCTAATTTTTATTCCAGTTAATTGAGTGGTTAATTTTTTATTAATTAAAAACTAACTTTTCCACCCAAAAATAAAAAAATCTGAAAACATCTCCCTAAGCTTTTTGAATCGTTTGTTTTGATTTTTCTATTTCCGATATTTTTTATTACCTTACTATTCTAAAGAAATGTTTATTAATTTTTTTTCTTATGCTGTTCTTGTATTTTATACATCGATTTACCGTCTTCACAGAAAGAAACAACTTTCTTTAAATGTCTTAATTTGCACGTTTAGGATATTTTTCAGATCATACTGAGGAAAATTCCTAACATATTGAGTATTAAATCTTTAAACTAGTCAAAATTTTCTAGTTGGAAACAATTTATATAAAAAAATGCAATCGCTTTAAATAAAATTCGTAAGGCGCGATTAATTTCATGCTTTCATTGCTATTATCAGAATTAATAGAGATTTTCATACTCACCTTATGATGAAATATTTTAAATATTAGTGTTAAAGCATCCTTAAAAACATCCTATTTAAATTTTACTTACCTTCACAAGAGGGAAAAAATGTGCAACTAAATTTCACAATTAATACACAAAGAATTTGCAACAGAGTCCAATTCAGAAATATACATATGCAAACATGAATTCTTAACGCAGTTATCGAACTGCACAAGCGTAAGCATAAGGAAATTCTACTTCTAATCAATGTCACGATCCTACTTGGGTCGCTCCACCGTTCTTCTCGTGTCGTTGGGGTGGATTCATTCGACGTGACATTCCCCGGGGAGAGACGCTCCGACTACGCATTGCTGGTCAAGCAAGAAATTCTGTTCCTGCGACACGGTTTACCGATTGAAAAGGGTTGAAAATTTGATATTGCACAGAAGGTGATTTGAACAATATATATTTTTATAACAACTTATTCCTTATATTTCATTACATAACAGCTTACTTTAGTGATTCTTTTGCATGTAAAAATATTGAATACTCATCAGCGGCAAGATGTAAAGCAATGCAGATTTTCAAAACGGGTTAAAAGTTTTTCACTAGCATTGCGCTGGACAAGTTTTTTTGGTGCAAATCCTCTTCTTTGATATATTATTAGCACTGGGGGGGGTGCTCATTTGACTTTACTGCTTCCAAGAAATCTAAAATTTATTAGAGGAGATCAATACTTTGAAATTCCTAAAAAAATTTCTAGTATTTTACAATTTTTTCAGATTTGTCGTAAAAGCCCCCTTCAACACGAAAGTTAGACACGCCACTGATGAGTCTATGTTTACAGCAGAGAAAAGTCTTCAGCAAAGGAATGAAAAAGCCCTATTATAATGACAAAAGTATCGAATTTTGAAAGGAACTCGCTACATTTTTAAAATAATTATTCCACATATTTACTCCGCCATATTCTCTTGTATTAGTGATTCCATCATTATATTAGCGGAACTTATTAAAAATGGGCAAAATGTGTACCATCAATCAACTCCGCGAAATTCTCAGTTTTTTTAAAAAAAATCATAATAGGGCTTCAGAATTACACAATTTGATAAATTTGTAAAAACAAAACAGCACAACTGATACCGGAAACAACATATCCAGTACTCATCTCTTTCATTTACCTTCACCAAGCGCTACCATGTTTGAGTAAAATACCGTCTTAAACGTCATCAAAATTTATTTAGATAAAAGCAGATCCACCAGGAAAAGAATATTCTGAAATAATTCCTTAATAAGACAATAACAAAACTTCCCTTATATTAACAGTTCTAGCTTTATTTTCGTAATTTAAGAAAATAAAACCTCGTGAATAAATAAGGAATAGAAATTGAAATAACAGGTGAGGGAAAATTACGGTACCATAGCTAAGTGCACTGATAACTACGAATTAAGAAACTATACATATATTTCCAATGCTTATGTTTTTCGATTCGACGTTTCCCTAGTAAACATTACAATCTTCAATCAGTTAGTTAAAAAAAGAACATTGAACAGACATTTTTTTCCAGCATTTTGAATCAACTTTAAAAATGAATTTATTCTTCAACGCAACGACAAATTCATCGCATTAAAGGTATTCAATAATAATTTTATATCACTTAATATATTTATTTATAACTACATTATAATTAACTTCTGAAAGGTAATATAATTCTATTTGTCTTTGCACCGATAAAAAGCTAAACCTGTTTACAATAAAAGAGCCAACTGAATTACCTAAAAAGGAAATGAAATCATGGTTTTAATTGGATTTCAGAAATAATACAAAACGTTCACGTTCAATAAATTTGCTTTATCGGTTTTTTTCTATTTTATCCAAGTAATCAAAAACGTTTCAGACTAAGTCTTCTTAAATTGATGGAATCATGCTTTCACAGCCTTCATCAGCAAAACCCGTAAGAATTTGGTAGGAAACACAAAACATAATGTGTAATTTCCTGTCAAATGCGAAAGTAGTATTTTTGAACAAAAGAAAAGGAGTTTCGAATGATGGTCCATCCACAAAGGCGGATCGTTTGCAGATTGTTTTGTTCACCGATCCAGGTCCTGAAATGTTTGCTCCAAAAGGTGAAAGGCAAATGCCTTTCGTTAAGGTATTTACGAAGTATTTTAGATCCAAAACGAAAACTTGAAAGAGCAGCTTAGTTGAGTTTGTTTTGAGAATTTAAAAGAGAAATGACATGGTTCCTTGTTCCCTGGTATAGCGGCTTGATTTTTTATAGAAATGGTTAAGATAAACTCGCCATTGTTCACGTGGCTTGTCACAGAATAATTACAGATAGCATGAGCCCACATTGAAACCAATACAAGTTTTACTACATAGTATAAGTAAATTCGTACATTCTGGATACCAGTTGTGCGTATTTGCATAGATCAAAACTTGCAAATTGTTACAAGTGTCTACAAAAAACAATTGTCACAGACAAATTTATTATTTACTAGGGGCTGTTCAATTCCTTTAGCTGATACGACTGAAAAAAGTAAAAATACTGTTCTGAACGATAATGTTCATAAGTTGAAGATGTCCAGATCCTTCAAATTATTTGTTATCTTAGAAACTGCAAGTCAAGGAAACAGAGTTCAAGTCTTTCTCAAATTATGATATTTTACTTATCTCCGTGGCACAAAAAGGTAACTTAATCTGGAAGATAATGAATAAAATATTTTTTTTAATTTTAACTCGAAACTATGCGCTTTTAATCAAGATATTAAATGAAGTGAGCAATTGTATTTAATTAAAGCAAAAGAAATTGCAAATTACATACGTTACGCAAAGAGCGAAAACCTTTTACTTTTCTGTATCATACGAAACACATTTCTACAACACCTACAAATGTATTAATGGTAAAGTAAAAAATTGACTTATATCATTATTTCATAGAATATTTGTTGCAAATGCTTTCCAATTGAGTTTTATTCGAACATCACATAAAAAAGTAAAGCACTGGAACTGCAAAAAAGTAAGAGTCAGATGCTTCTTTTCAAAAATCTGATACGATCGCAGCATTTTAAAAGATAAAAGTTTTAAAGTTGGAATTACCTTTTTATATGTGCCAATTTAAAATATCATAAACACTCTAAGATATCATCTCAAAAAAGAAATAGAAACCATGAATCTTGAGCTCAAAAGCGTGACCCTTTTAAATACAACAGCCAGGTCAGTAATTCAGTGAAGTTTATCAAACAACGAAATTTCTTCAAGTACATTTACATTGAAAGTTATGCTAATGTAAGTTTTGTAAAATAAAAGAAATTTTATTACAAAAAAGTATTATTAACTATTTTTTCCTCCAAAGTTTTATGAATTTCCAGCTATCGAAGTTCCAGTAAAATCATCAATCTAATCAGCTGATTAAAATTGATAGCAGCCGAAAATACATGCGAACTGTTGAAAGCACAGAACAACTTAACTTTCTCCGGACTGATGAAAACATTGTTACTGTTAAAAGCCCAACAGAGCACGAAATATTTCAAAGTAATGCAAATATACAGGGATTAAAGTTAATAATAAAAAGCTTATTAATGATTTCCGCAAGAAAAGATACTAACAGCATTTGATTTAATGTAAGTCCGATTAATTGTAAGAAAATAAACTTTTTAATCTTTATAACAAGTGCGAAATTCATAAAAATATTCTTTAATAAATTTGTACAAAGCAGAGTTAAAGACTTTATATTCGGTGAAGAGTATGCATTAAAACCAAATTATCTTTTATTTTTTTCTCATTTTAATAAAAAGAATGATTTATATTTAACGAATTTTTTTACAGGGAAATTATCAAATATGTTGATGAATGTTCAATATATGTGATGAATGTTCAAGGAATTTTTTTAGAGAAAAACCATAGAGAAGTCTCGATATCTTTTCCGTCGCTTAACTACACGTTCGTATGAATTAAATAAGTTATTCATAATTTTAATACATTTTTTTTTCAATCTGTTAACATGTTAATCTATCATAAAAATAAACTGCCAAGAACCTCAGAAAACAGCTTCCTATCAACAAATGTCTAGAAAATTTTCACTGTTAAATTTTATAAAATTCACGTGCAATATTAAGCAGTTTTCTATTAACCTTGATATTTTCAATATCCTTAAAATATTTATCGGATTTAAAATTCCAATAAGCTTTTTAATGACTTTGTGACTAGATATTAAATATTTCTGAATTCTTTGATTTCATTTCGATTTTGAGTTTCCTAAACTCAAACGTTAAAAAATCAATGCAAAACTTTCGTCCATATATAGCAAGGCCACTGGAGTACAATGTTAAGTCATATGAAAAATTTCTAATTCTGCTCATCCGATTATAATTTCACTAAACAGAAAAGTTTAGGTTTTAACAATAAGATATTCGAAAAATGTTTCATTAAACACTTATGAAAATATTCTATAGAAAAAGAAACCTTATTAAAAAAATCCAAAACTGCTCGATTTGATGAATGGAATTTAATTTGAATCTGGTTTATACACATCTTCGCATCATTAGAAATTTTAGATTTCAAAATGTATCCGCAATCGTAATCTAGAATGTTCTTCTAATCCTCATTTTAGTAAAATTGAATAACAGAAGAAATTACAGAATCTTTTTAAATCGTTCAATACAAGACATCCAAAACTGAAATTAAATTAAACCTGCAAATATGTATGACTCTGAAAAAAGAAATCATCGAATCAAAGTTTCAGCAATTCTGTTTTGATTATGAGTAATTAATATATTAGTTTAGAAAATATTCACTTTACAAGTGTAACGCTGGGATAAAACCATGCACTCAAAATATGAAGCATCAACGCAACCTGCCTCAATGCTCTTAGGCTTGAACTGATAGGAGAAAGTTATTTTCTTGAGCAGTAGTACATTTTTAAACATTTCCTCACACTTGCTAATACAGAATATAATCATTTTAATCAAATTATTTTACTCGCCACAAGAATAAAGTTCTATATTTCTAAAGCTAAAACAAATTGCCTTTTAATTTTTTTTTTCACAATTTGTCTTTTAAACGCTTTTCTATTCAGGACCATATTAACAATACTCAGTTTGCTTGTAGCTATTTTTGAACATTCTACTAGCTACTGTCCCCAATGACTGTTTGAACATTCTACTAGCTACTGTCCCCAATGACCCCCTCCCAGATTTAGAGCTTATTTTAGCAATGCTACAGAATCGGGAAGATTAATAAAGCACTGTTCCCCCTCCCCTTTCTCTTCCTCAGGCGGCATTATTTGCAATTAGGTTTTAATTTAAATTTTTGGTTGTTGCAAATAAATGTTTTAATTATTTTTTTGCCCAGCGATGCTTTCTGATTTAAAGACGCTATACACCTCCATTCACATGCTTTCTAATGTCGAAGCTCATAAAACTGAAATAGCACGATTTATTTTTCTAGTAGCTTTATCATTTTGTCTGTATTTTCTGACAGAGAAAATATGAATTATATATTATTTATGTATCACTAATTTTATGAATGCAAACATGCAATCGTTGCATCTCCTTATAAACAGAATAACCTAACAAAATAAGATTACAAAAGAATACAATTATTTATTAATTGAGAAATCATTTTAAATACATATTAATTCTTATTGACTTACTTAACTGCTTAAAGTAAGGGATAATAAACATTTGAACTAAATGAAATCGTTATTTTTTTCATTTTATTCCGGAGAACAAGTTAAAGGGCGAGAAGTGCTGCTGGATGCATGTGGTATAATGGGTCTCCATTTTTAAGTGTTATTAAGAAACTAACTTCTGCTAGTTAAATAATCTCTTTAAAAAAAGGTACATATTTCCTGAGTAAAAGGTTATTCTTTCACTTTTATCTTCATTTTTAAAGAAGAATTCTGCATTATAGACATATATATTTATAGTTCAAGTATATCGCAATCTTTTCAAAAATATATAGAAAATTATTTTATATATTATATTTTGAGAGAAATTAAAGCGTAAAACTCCAAAATAACTACGCCATGTCAGACGATTTGAACAGAGCAAAGAAATGTTAAATCTAGCATATAATTGTTTACGCCCAACTCTTCTTTTTTATGATTGTCATAACAAACACGCAGATGTTCTTCCTTGTTTTTATTCTATATTTGTTGAGTAGAACTTAATGTATAAATATTATTCAAAAATTTGAATATTTTTTTTCAGACGATAACTCGTTAAAACTACACGATGCATTATTTTTCATAAAAGCTATTGTCGTTTTAAGGCAAGAAAGAGAGAGAAACTGTATACTTTATACATTTAAAAACATTTTTCCAATGAGCAGGACATTTAAAAAAAATTGAGAGTAACTAAAAAACTTTGCTTAGCCATTATTCTTCGAATTGCATTATGCGTGCAAAAAATGAAATTCATTCATAATTGTTCTGAAAGTATTAGATCAATTTTATACCAAATTATAAAAAAAGACGCTAAAATATTTTTTACATTTTTATTTAAATCTCCTCAAGACCAGCTGCTTAATTGATAAAAATATTTTTAAAGAAGATCACAAGAATATTATATATTTGAAGATGTTTCAAATTCCTTTAAGAATCTCAGGTAGCTTTAAAGCATATCGTATGTAGCTGTCCATTTTTCTTGAAACTTGCTTAAAGCTGTATATAAGTCGCATTTTTAAAAAAGATAAAATTTTACTTGTGTCCTTTCAAAAATTATCGTTTAGTAAAATGGCTATAAAATATTTTGAAATGCACGTTTCAGCAAACTACTTTCAAAATATACCACATTTCAGCATCGGATAACATGGTTCGGGAAACTATTCATTATAAGGCTTTATTCTTCGAAAGACCATTCATTATAATAAAAATTTCAGAAAAACGTATTCAAGTTGAAATTAGATATCGTTCATTTAATGTAATGTGGCCTGAATAAAAAAGAAAAGTTTAATCATCTGCCAATGAATCATTCAATTATTCAGCAGTTCGTTTTCTTGGTTATGGCAATAGTTAATAATTTTAAAGATAATTTCTTTTTATAGAATAAGTTGTTCTTGTTATAGTGTTTAACACAATTTTGGGTAAATTTGTTATTGAAGTGTCAGAAAAGTTGGCATCAGAAATAATATATTCCTACATTATTATACTACAAAGCTTGTAGGCAAGGAATCGTAATGCTAGAAAAATTTATGATAAACCAAATTTTAAACTTTTAACATGGAAATATTCTCACTCATCTCCTTTGGCGTATTTAATCAATCAACAGTTATATTATTTCAATGACAGATGCGATCATAACAGATCCCTTCAATTTCCGTTCTATCTGTAATACAGGAATATTTAAATAAGCAGATTTAAAAATATTTGTGTCATTATCAATTTGCCAAATGAAATCTATATCAATAATTTGACGAAATGAAAACATCACCTAGTTCTTTGACAAGAAAGTATATTTAATCGATAATTTATAACAATACAAAATTATAACTAATGCATTCTTCTCCCTTTTTCATGACTGCGCATAGAAATTAATCTTCACTTTAAAGCCATTTAAAAATGCATCAGTAAATTTACTGCTTAGTAAAAAATAAGTTTTTCGCGAGCACTTTCAAATGGCGTCAAGGCTTTATCAAGGTTTTCTTGGTGTACTTATCACGGACTTCTGTTAATTGGTATATAAAATATGAAGCATTGACAAAGGCTAGAGAAGTATAACCATTCTAAGTGTTTCTAAACTCGAATGGTTTAAAAACTTATGCCGAGTCATATAAAACATCTACATCGTAAGATTACAAATTCAGTTTGATAAATTTCAGTTTAATGAATTCGACCAATTACGCAGTGAATTTATTTTAATGAATGATAATCATAGATCTTAAGAGAATTCGCCTTGTGGATAAATGTCGTTTAACATGCGCGAATTCACATGACTATGGCCCAATAAATAAAATAATTATACAGAATACAAAAATGTTTCGATATCAAAAATCATTCCTTTATCCTTCATAACGTTACAATAATTACAAATATTTTTCTTTCGGCGATAGCTCATTACAAAATGCCACTGTTTGTAGTAAACAGAAGTTTATGATTTCAACACTTTAAAGAACAGATACAAGCAGCTGTTCTTTATTTAGATTTATTATTATTATTATATATATATATATATATACAAATATTGCACTTTTAATGTAGAATAAAGTCAGGTTGCTCAAATAGATAGTCTTTAGAAGGAAATTGGCATATTACATTTATAAAAAAAATTATTTAAAAAAATTGTTAAATTCAGAGTTACAAATACAGCCTTCATATTCACATAAAAAATGAATGAAATGGTAGAATACTTTTTAATTCAAATATTTTTCTTAGAAGTTCAATTATAATGACACTTCTCATTACTGTGAAAAATCTTTTAGAAGACACAAAATTTCTAAATATATTAAAATAAGTAAGGTATAAATTCAGATTTGTTAACATTTGTTGTTACACTTTCTAAAATTTACGTTTGAAAGTTATATTAAAGAATGTAGTAAATTATGACTCCAAAATTTTTTTCACAATGAAAAACCTGACTGCCATCACACACAGATCTAGAAGCAAGCAACATATTTTAAACTTTCACACTTAAATATTGTGAGTGTCCCATTAATTAAAAAAATGAAGGTTAAAGATATTACTAATTTCATAAGAATGCATAATTAAAAGAATATTGATAAAATGCAATTTTTCCAAACGTAAAAAAACAATTTTTTACGTTTTAAAACTAAATATAGAAATGTTAGCCCTCAATTGCTATCATAAATTCAGTATATTCTAGTTATGGCAAGGAAATTTAATCTTTTTTTCTTTTAGTTATTTTTTCTAATTCTTAGTAAACATTAAAAATTATTTTACAACATATATTTAAGGGTATTTTGAAAATTTTGGATAACTTGGGACATTTTGAAGGCAGTCAATTTTTTACGAATTAAATTTTTAACCTCTATACACAAAACCTCTTTTTCTTAATATAGAATTCAAGATCACAATAAACAGTATAACAAAATAGTTTATAATAAAAAATATAATTTAAAGAATTTCTGTATTTATCTTTTTTTTCAATACTTTCATTTTTTTTTTCATTTTTTCATTATTATTTTTTTTCTCGCTTTTTGATTCTTTTTTTTTCTTTCCTTTTTTTCATTTTTTCATTACTTTTGAATTTTTTTTGAATTTTTTTCTTCGTTTATTTTATTCTTTTTTCATTTTTTTATTTTTTTCAATTTTTTTTTCATTTTTTTCATTTATTTATTTTTTTAATTAACAAATAAAATACAGAATTTTACAATATGAAAACTCTTCAGTAATATATTTAACAACGAATATAATATAATTTACATACAAACACAATATATTTTTTTCAATTTTAAATACAAAATGTAAGTGACATATCAATCAATTTGATCTGAAATTCGGTGCAAGTGCACATTTTATAATTTCCTTTTAAATACTTTTATAGAGTATATTTTCAACCAAAAACAAATTAAAAAGGCATTCAATTAATTAATTTATACAGAAATATTTTTTTACAAAAAGAAAGGTTTAATATCTTTTCTTGAGTTTGCCCAGAAATTAAACCTGGAGTAATTACTTTCCGGGTAGCTCGATACATGCAATGATTCTCAAAACAATCAAATTCAGATTTTACACAATATTTATCTTCATTTTCAATATAAAATAACATTTATAAACAGAGACTCCAAAATACAACCGATTTTTTTTGCAAAGTTATCGCAAAAGCTCTTATTTTTTACTTTTTAAATTAAAGCGAGTAATTTTTTAAAACTTTTATAGCGTTATTTTATGAGTCTTTCATTTAACGTTTAGTATTTTTAACGTTTAAAAGCCAACAAAATCAATATTATCATTTGAAAACTTTAATAGTTAAAATATTCCGAGTTCTTTTACAAGTATAAACAAAAATGTTTGCACCAATGCTTAGTATTTTTCAGTAAATCAATGTTCAGTAAACAAAGATTAGATTGTAATTTTCCCACAAGGGGATTACCCATTCATCATAACTAATTTTAGGTTTTCTTCTTTATCAATTTATAATTGTTACATACAATAATCTTTTTATTCAGCATAAAATACCATTTTTGAAAGCTGCACCGATATATAAGCGTTTTACAATAAGTCATAAGCAATTACTTTCCAAATATTTCATATTAAACAGTTCTATTTCTTCTGATGACATTTCAGACTTCAATTTCTGTCAATA
>JAOUZG010014199.1:0-20717 GCA_026289955.1 Argiope argentata | reverse complement strand
ATATATAACTGAAGAACTTTTCCCAAAGTCTTTTCATAAGAACCACTGCATTATGTGTAATCACCCTATAGAAATCTACCTAAAAAAACTTTGTTAAGCCCAGGTTTAGTAATAGTTAAATGACTGAATGACTGATTTATTTTAAAGAAACGAAATGAGATATTATTTTAATTATATAATAGCCAAACACGAGAACAATGTTTTAATACGTTACAGTTTTAAGAACTGCAGGCTAGTAATTTTATAACATAAAAATCGCTTTTGTAAAATAATATCAATGAAAATTTCCAAATTACGCTTGATTTGTAATTAGTTAAAATTTTAACTGAAATTTTTAGATGTGCAATGTTGTGAATGGAAATGAATGAAATTTTAGCCTCTAAAATATATTTATTCCAAATATAGTAGCTTTAATCCACTTGTCTCTTTTGCTGAGTGTCAATAAACAAACACTTGTATATTAGTTTTCTAAATAAACGGTATAAAAGCAGTAATAATATAAAAGGGATATATGACAAATATAAAGTTAAATAACCTTTAATTGGATATTTGCAATAAAAATAAAGGTAAAGGCATAGGCAAGACAACGAAAAAGCATAGCCAACAATCCATTAATTAACATGAAAACTTAAGAGAAATAAATTGCAATCAGATAACTAACGGATAAAAGTCAGTGTTGGATCAAATTTTTTTGAAATATTAAATGGTGTTTGAACTTTTCGTCAAAAGCAATTACTCACGTGATAACTGGAGGCTAAAGTTCAAATGTCATAAAAAATATTCCTTAAATTGTTATCCTTTTAAAATTTTTAATTGTTTTCTTTCTAATTTTTTTTAATTTTATTTTTTATGTCCTTCCGATTTCTAATGCCCTTTTATTGTCTTTATATTAATTATTGTTTTGTAATGATTTTATTCATTTAAAGCTTCAAAAATGCAATGATTTAGTTTAATTATTTTCTCAACTTCGAAATAGTTCACATTTGAATCCATAGAATATAAAAATTGGAGGATTATCTGTTTCTAAACAAACTCTTTATAACAAAGAACCGTGTAATCTCTAGTTTTTAATACATTTCGTGTTTGTAATTTTAATAAGCATTTTTCTGCGATAGTTAAAAATCATTTCAATTTGTAATTATAAGAAAAGAAGTACTAATTTATAATCTAGTGTAGTTATATTGTCCGTAAAGTAAACATGAAAAAACAAATTTGAGACGTTTACAAAGCACAAAAGGAATATTCTTCATAGTTCTCTTGATATTCTCTTATTTAGGAAAGTTGTTCCCCAGTTTTAAAACATTAATCTTATTGTGTCTTTTTCAGACACCTTCTTTATGTCAAAAATTGAAATAACAAACTTCTTATAAGCTAAATATAGTTTAAAATAAAAAGAACTTACTTTTAAAGCAGAATAATATTATACGAACGAAAAAAAATCTGATCTAAATGCATACCCAAACAAATTAAAAACAAAAAATAATAAAATGGAAATAAAAAAGAATTAATTATAAAAGTAATAATATATCATTTGAATAAAACGATATGATTTTTTTGAATTCTTAAAAGAATAGTTAAGTTCTACATTTGAACTTTTTTTTCATCATTTAATGAATAATAAGAGGATTAGACTTTCGTATTATGTATTCAAAATTTTATGATACACATTGTATATAGGAAGTTACAATAACAAACAGCTTTCGTCTATCTATGTTTAAGTAGTATGCTGTCTATCTATATGTAAGTAACTGGAAGCAAACATTCATTAGAATGCATGCAAGCAAAAACCGAGAATATAAATAGGTAAATAAATAACTAAAAACACATTTATTAGTCAGAAAATAAAAGAATATAGATGGGCATCTTACCTGGTCTGTTTTGCGTTCTTCCGATATACGCCGGTATTCGAATTTCCTGCGCTTCCACGGCGATCATGAAAAGCGCCCATAGCAGCAGCATCTTGCCCCTCCGCATCATCCTTCGCTTTCGGACACAGATCCGAGATGCACGAAAACCCTTCATATCATCCGGAAGTGACATCACACCTCATTGGCCGAAAGGTGAGTAACTCGGTGCGCTCATCTTTGGAAAAACACACAAGGATACATTCGGATGCCTACCTGATCGGTTATCTTAATCCGCCTGTTCATCTACTGATTTAGAAAAAGCCCTTTCATTCGATATACTCACCACTCTGTCAGAGTGTCTTCTTCTTTTTCTTTTTCTTTTTTGTGAATTCTTTGTGAATCATGGAAGAAGCGATGCGAGGAATATGTGTGAATCTTAAGATTATTTGTCAAGGTTGCGCAAGTGAATAAAGACAAAGGCTTTAAAAGGGACGTTTCTCATCCTGTCTGCACTTTGATGTGTACTTTCCCTCACTGACATCCCTTTGGCTGTGTAGGAATGAAATCGTTAAAGAGAATGTTCTTGTAAACAAATAAGCGGCAGGGAATGTTTTTTTGAAGTGTTTCAGACAAAACCACTTCGTTTCTTTAAATTTTGTGCTTAGCTTTTTTTTATTATTATTATTTATAAGATTCTTTTTAAATTGTAAGCAGATTTGAAGCCATTATAATAACTTTCAATAAGAATATTATCTGTACAATAAGTAAGCCAGTGACGTTTCGTCTGTATAGAAATTACGAATATACATTCTTTATTTACAATGTCTGTAAATGTGCGTCTGTAAATTCTTTTCCGGTGCTCATAACAAATTCGAACTCGCATTAAAACTCCTTTTAATAATTAATTCCAAATTACAGAATGAAATTTTTACATTAAGATTCGAACTGTAAAAAAATAATTACGTTTCTAAAAACATTTCATAGCTACATTCATTAGCATGAAAAAGACATCGCTTTTCAAATGAGCAAAATATAACAATTAGATGAAGAAAAATATTATTACACAGCACGTTGTATATATTACATATTCAAATAAAAAAAATTAATGGCGATCAAAAGAATTTTTACCGTTTATATTCAAAATTAAATGCCAAAAAAAATCCCGCTTAACACGGATTTTTTTTGCGTAAACAGCCTAAAAATCATCTTTTTTTATCTTTTATTTATTACATATCACAGATCAACACCACTTCCTACATCAATAACATTCCCTTTTCTCAAAAAAAAATGTATTGACTTTCTGTTAAAATAGGAATGGCCTTCATTATGATATTAAGCAGCGCTCAAAATATCTTGTTAACCAGCTTAACAAAAACTCAACATTTTCATCCCAATGCATTGAATGCTAAGTAATGTAACAGCCCCAAAATGAACAGAGCAAACAGAAATCTTCAATATCTCAAAAACAGCCTTAAAATAGGAAATGCAAACATGAAAATCTCATCAAAGCGTTTATTCTGACCTCGAAAATGGCGAAATGTTGCAAGAAATTTATCTAATACTAAAGCTATCCAT
Source organism: Argiope argentata (assembly GCA_026289955.1). Taxonomy (NCBI): domain Eukaryota; kingdom Metazoa; phylum Arthropoda; class Arachnida; order Araneae; family Araneidae; genus Argiope; species Argiope argentata. Next base: position 17,295 of record JAOUZG010014199.1, on the reverse strand, counting down.
GCATTTCTTGCGAAATATATAAAATTCAGAATACATAAATGTATTCTAAATTTTAAAAAAGGAGATAATTTTTTATATCCATTTCCTCTTGCAAAACTTTCTTTAATTGTGATTACATTCGATTACGTGCGATTCTCAGGTGTCCGTGAAATTCGAGAACAATTTAAAACAGCTGTAAGAATATTCGATAGATAAAAAATCGCAGTAAAAATTAAGAATCTTAATTATTTCTCTCTTTTAAAATTTTATTGTAAGGCTCTTAACTTGCCTGTTTATTACTTGATTATAAAGGACAATTCTTTGTGTCTTTTTTTGGATGGTTAAAATAAAATCAACATGCTGTGAGTTTAGAAGAGTGCAGTTTAACTGAATCGATAAAATGCGAAATTTGCTTAACTCAAAAACCGCAATTAATGCATTAATTGACTATTAACAGTTATTGTAATTATCAATTAATTTACGTACGGCTCTTTTGATGTAAAGTTACAGCTCACTTCTATACCAAGAACTAATAATTTATTATCAAAACCCTTAAAAATCAAGAAAATATTTTTGAGTACCTAATCTCTCTATAGCTTCTATTAACATAATCATTAGTTACAAATCTCGACGCTTAACAAGGAGGTAATGAAATGAATTTGAATTATTGTTTTGTCCTTAGAGATGAAACTCCGCGATCATGTTTTCTGGCCTACTTCTGCGCAAAGTGCAATAGCTTTATAGAAGTAATGTATTGCAACGGTTTGCTTTGTGCTTGAGTGAAATAAAAACATTCTTCAATAAAAAAAAACATTGAATTGCCCGAATCGGAAGAAAACAAATGGCTGCAAAAATCCAGCTTCATGGTAGACACCACAATGGAACTAAACGAACTAAATCTAAAACTGCTAGGAAAGGCCAATCCAGCCTACACTTTGCTTGAAGAAGTGTTTGTTTCGAGAAAAAAAAACTTCTTTTTTGTTGAAGACAAATTACTTTATTTTAAAAAATCTGAAGCAACATCGTGATTAGACCAATGCAATTATTGAAACGAATTACTTCAGCGTAACTTTAAAAAAAACATTAGGACTCGATTCGTTGAGGGATTCGAGCAATTCAAAAGAACCAAAAGTACTCTTGCGCTCGTAATCAATCTTCTCAACACAAATACAACAACCCCATTGAGTCATTTGGAATTGATGCCAAAGACTTGTGGAGTGGCAAGTTCACTGAACTCAAGAACAAGTTAGAGGACTAGAAATGCATGCATATCGCGAAGCACAAGTGGAAAGCTCTAAAAGAAATTCCGCGAGTTTAGGCCCTCATATTGTACGCAAGAAATAGTCTTCCAAAATGCTAAAGTGAGGTGAAGAAGTTGGCATACGCAGTGCTGACGATCTTCGGATCGACATATTCATGTGAGAAATCGTTCTATTTTCATAAATATAATAAAAAATAAATTTAGAAGTCAACTACCAAATAGAGTCGTGCTTGAAACTTAAAACAGCAAACTAGCTGTAAGCCAGATTTAATCAAACTTTTAAAAGACATGCAAAGCTAATGCCAAAATTGATGTAACTATCCATATTTATATTTTTATATAAATAAAGATTATTCCTATTTAAAGCCACTCATTTTGAATCAAAAATCTAATATATATATAAGCAGATGCTATAATATTAAATCAAAAAGTTTTAGTGGCTCATTAAAGCCTGGAAAATTTCGTAAATTGTTGCTTTTGGCTCTTCCGTTTCAATAGGTTGCCTACCCCTGATCTAACCAAATAAAAATGGAATCTTTCTTCCACAGGATACTTTATGACAAAATGGGTATTAAAATTCTTACATACAGCACCGTCATTCACAGGTGGTGGGTTTTTAAAACTTTTTTTTTTCGTTTTGCAGAAAGTAAAATCTTTTTTAAACTATCACAAGGTTTTATACATTTCATCCAAAGATGATGATGACATTTCCGTTTTGCAACGGAAGGAGAAGTGCAGTAGCTTCTGAGGGTTGGTCATTAAGCCCAGAGGGTAAATGTCTGACTTCTAGCTCATATGAAGATGACACATATCTCATTCGCTTGCAAAGCTCCTTTTTACAAGAGGAGGGGCGCATTTACACCCCTCACAGATAGAACACAGAACAATCACGTCCTGGCCGATACTCGACCCCGGGATTCCCAGATCAAGAGGAAGACGCACTACCTGTGCGCCAGGACGCCTGTCCTATTCTATATTTCCTGACAATAGATATTGCATTTTTAGCTGAAGGGACTTTTCTATAATATTTGTTTTGATTAAAGAACATAATATATATACCTTTTTTTTCATTTTCTCATTTGCACTTGTCTGGATTATCTTGTCCTTTGTACGCCATTTATGATTGAAATAATTGCCATAAACAAAAACTGATTTTTATTTGAAAAATCAAAATGTTTATAAACTGCTCTGAGGTCTACCAAGAAAATTCAAAATGCTCTTAGTTACTTTTAAGGTTGAGTTCTTTTGCTAATATCATTTTTAAGTGTGTGTGTGTGTGTGTGTGTGTGTGTGTGTGTGTGTGTGTGTGTGTGTGCGTGTGTGTGTGTGTGTGTGTGTGTGCGTGTGTGGTATTAACTTCATCAAGAAAAAAAATTTCCAGAATATTATACTATTATTTTTTTCTCAACTTTTAATAGTAAATTTTTTCTTCAGAATTTTTTAGAGTGGTCAAATCTTAAGCTACGTAATCAGTTTTTAAAAGCATTGCGCATCTGGCTACGATAAAAGGACATGACATCACTATAGAAGACAAAATGCGGTTTGATGCCAAATGACAGACGAAGATATATTCGTTTGACCTTCGGCTGTCATACCAAGTGAATTTGTGGTAAAAATCATTAAATAAATCGTGACGAAAAAGAGGGTAAAATTTACTTTTTTCATGATTTCACTTTAAATCTCATCATTAACTTTTTTTAAAACTTCACGAAACTAATTTAAAAATTTTGATCTGAATTTTCAAAGTAATATGCTCCAACGAAATTTACAAAACGCATCTTTGATTTTTTTAAAAATACTTATGAGAATTTATTAGCTGTTCAAACCGTAAAACCAATTCGAAAATTTTATATCAACCAAATATAGACATCTTAAATAATTTTTATCTTCGTAATTTTCCGAAGTGTGCCAAGTTCCTTTTAAGTTAAGTTTACGATCAAACACAGAAGAGATCTTTCAAAACGAGTTCACAACAATGAAAATAAAAAAGCTAATTTCAATTAAAAACTATGAAACAGCGTTTTTTTTTTTTTAGAAACTAAAAATGATATCATAGTTAATAATGATATCTTAGTTAATCATGCTATGCCAGTTTATAAGCGCAACATGAAATGAAAATTTATCTTGCTTTTATGTTTGATCTTTTTCAAAAACATTTACAAGAATGTAATATGATTTCTTCCTAATGTTAGACTCAGCATATTGAGAAGAAATTACAAAAATATGAACATTTTTTTAGTAAAATTATATGAAAAATTTCCATATTCAGATTCATTTTCCATTCTTATTCATTCACAGTTTTTAATTTTATCCTACCAATCACATGATTATCATGAAACGTTGAAAACGTACTAGTATTTATTTTTCAACTATTTGAGAGTTACGATTGTTTTTTTTTGTTTGTTTGTTTTATCATTACCTAAAACCTCCGGAGGGGGGGGGATCTCACATTGAGAATGACATGCTTCTGGCATGGTGGTTGGATTTCGTCACCCTTGGAAGATACACTAATAGGTGGGTGTTAGGCTCCTCCCATCGATGACGGGACGTACTTCCTACGGGTAGGGTTGTACCGTGGCTGGTGATGGTCCTCAGGACTCAACCACGTCTTCCGCTAGTGTTGCTGTTGCGGCGATCAGCTTTGGAGTTTTAATCCGTATGTCTTCGTGGCGGGTCGGAGAGTCTGATGTGACTTACCTCCCAGCTGTCAACATTGAACAAAGAGTGATCATAACCAATTGCGTCATAGTTGGAATCAGAGAATACAAAATCAATTGTTTTTACCCCTATTTTACAATCAAAGACATTTTCACCATAAAGTGCATCTGTCTGCATGCAAATGCATGCATTCATAAAATGCAGCATATACATTGTGTGGAACAACAATTAAAAACCTGCGTTAAGAAATTCACACCACACTTATTTTTCCCTACCAAAAATGGGTGAAATCGAACAAGTTAACGCCAAATCATTTTTTAATTAAAAAATAATTATAAAATCTTAGTGATGTGGTATAATTGAAATCTGTTACTCAATACAAATTTCAGTTGACGATCCTGGGATTGAAGTTCTTGTAAAAAAGAAAAAAATTAGGGCCTCTCAGCAAATCGTGCCGTTTGAAACGCCAACTACAATGTTTATGAAGCATTTAACGACTCAGAATTCTGATTTTGAGTCGTTTAGATATAATCCTATCCCTGCTAGAAGTTTGCAATCTTAATGGTGATAAACACTATATTATCTCTGCAATTTTTATTTTAAAAAATTCTGTTGGTTTCGGAAATAGTCCAATTGCCCCGAAAGGAAAGAAATATCATTCGACATTTTACATTATAATCTCATAAGAACTAGAGCTATGAAGGTGAAGTAAAGCGTACAATAATGTAACTATTGAGAACTTTCTAAAGAGTAATCACATGTATAGATTAGAAAAATTTAAAAATTCGGATATCTCACCTGAAAACCGAAGAAAGATAAAATGATTAGTTATCTTATATTATTAGTTTTATTAGTTTTATATTAAAAAATTTATCTTTAAATTATAGTGACGATAACATGCCTGTAAAAAAATTTATTTACTATCATCATGTATATATTAGCGCAACAAATAAAACAAAGAAAATAATGGCTATAACCAAAATTTATAAAAATGGCATTCTTGAAATGTCAATTCTTTTATTAAATTTTAAACTGATGCAAAAATTCCTATTTTATTGAGAGAAAGTCTCAGAATTTTGCTTGATTTTTAATTCAGATTCTAAATAGAATTTTGAAAAGTCTTTACTTATTGCTTTACATACTGCTCAAAAAACTTATTTCGTTCCTAATGCATCAATTCTAGATTCAATAGTTTATCTTGAAGAATGTTTTGAATTATATTTATATCATAGTTAAAGATGATAAGTCGTAAGCTTTTAATTCATATTCAGCTTATAAACATTATTAGATTTAAAAAAAGATTAAAATGAAATTTGCTATACCTATTTCAATGTATCATGTCCGAACATAATTTCTTGAACGAGGAAGTTAAAGTATATTTTTATTCATTTTAATCGTTTCATTGAATGAGTCACATTAGTATTGCGAACAATAAAAAAAACTTTGAATTGCATTGATTGTTTTAAAAAAATCAAATTTTCTATTTATTTCACTTTATATAATGACGTGCTCAAAAGGACATTTTTCAAGGTTTTGTTTGCTGTAGTCATTAACTTATTTTTTAAATCAGAGCTTTTGTAAATTTGATGGTATCATATTATTAATAGCTGCTTTTTTGAGATGCTCTTGCAGATAATAACATTTTTATTTATCGTCTAAGGAATTTTGTTGGCTCCACAAACCTCATTCCCAAAACAACATTATTCTGACATGATAATAATCTAAGAGATTGAAATTCAGTTATCTATTCCTTATTTCTAATCTAATTCTTCATTGCGATTAATGAAAAGCTTTCAATCGTAGGTTGTTCTTCATAAAAGCATCAATTCCGTACTTTTCTTTTCTATTTTCCAGCATGAAGAACATATCCACTCCTTCTGATATATGTGTGTATATGAGAGTCTCTGTGTGTATATGAGTGTTATGAGTGTATATGAGTGTCTGTGAGTTCTGTAAAAATCCTCTTACAATTCTTTTAAGGCGACCAGGGACCTTTAAAATGACTTTTCGCAATTTTCACCTAAGCAATTTGAAATTTCACAGGAATTAAGAGTGGCACTATAGGTAATGACACACAAAATTTTAAAGAATTATATTGATTTATTTATGTTAGTGGGGATCATATAATATTAGCGATAAATAACGTTATTGATAAAAGTCCCAGGCGCTCCAAATTTGCTCGGAAGCGCTTCAACTTTTATTACTACTTACTCTAACCCTTTGGGAACAAAAGTTGGGGTTAAATTTTAAGTTTGAGTACGAAATATCAAAATTAACTAAAGTAATTACTCCAAACTACTTAAACTTTTTAAAAAAAATCAGTAGTATTAAATTATTATATTACCAATGTTGATATTTCGTACTCAAACTTAAAGATTATTCCCAACTTTTGTTCCAAAAGTGTTAGATGAAGTAAAAATAAAAATTGAAGGGCTTTCGAACAAATTTGGAGCACCTGGAACCTTTTTCATTAACGTTATTTATCGCTAATATTATATTATATTATATTAACTCCTAATTCAAAAATTAATTAATATAATGCGTTAAAACTTTGTGTGTCATCTCCAATAGTGTTACTCTTAATCCCTGTGAAATTTCAAATTGTTTATTTGAAAATTGCAAGAAGTCATTTTAAAGGTCCCTTGCTAAGATTGAAAGCTAAGATTCCTTTTCTTAAGATTACACGCGTCAAAGAAATCCCTACCAGAATCCAAAATCTCTTAATAAAATCACTGAAGGTAAAAATTTCGGTCTCCTTTGCTCTTGTATCGAGATACAGATTTTTTTTTAAAAAAAATCCTTTGTTTCATGCACAAATTGTAATTCTCAGATGAAATAAAGAGAAGATAAAATTTCAAGTTTCTTCTATTCGGCCATGCATCTTCTAATTGTGTTTTAGATTGTTTATATTGTGTAGGTGCGTGCGCGTGTGTGTTTGTGTGTGCGTGTTAACCGTAATGAAGTTAAATATGTATCAGTAAGTTCGGCAGAAAGTGATTTCGTTTTATAATTCAATAGAAGATTACGAAATTGTTAAAGTTAAATCAACCATGCGCTCAGTTGATAATCAAAATTGCTTAAAATCAGCCATCCGTGAAAACTGCATTTGCAGTTACAGTACATAATCTAAGAGAGTGCGCCAAAAAGGAAATAATTGATTTTGCATTTATTCAACAGATTAGCAGATTAATTTATTGGTGTTCTACTTTATAAATGAATAACATGAGCGCACACAGTTAAAACAAGTGCGTAATTTCTGCTGCTAAAAAAGTGCTTGTGTATTATGTTCAGCGCTATTGCTGTGTTTCTGTTTGTGTACTGTTCAGTGTCACTTCTAAAAAAATGATTTTGTGTATTATGTTCAGCGCTTTAAGACATACTGTTAGAGCAAACAAATTTATTTGAAATATATTTTAGAAGGTATAAATGTGTATCTTTTAAAAAGTTTATTGAAATTTTAATTAATATTTCAATAAATTAAAAATTAAGAAGCCTTTCGATATTTTTCTAAGACAATTCCCTTAAACATTATAGCATAGAAATGTTTTTTTATATCATCTTAAAGATCAAAACGTCTTTTGAATGATACCAGTTTAGTAGTCGCTTAATTTTTTTCCTGATTTTTGGTAACTATGTAAAAGTATCTATTGTCTGATTTTGGACTATATACTGCACTGCTGTATTTAGATTCAATTTTTTTTTACTGTTTCATACAATATTTAATTTCGTAATTTTCTTCCACTGTCAGAATCTAGAAGAATTTTCTTTAATATCTATTGGCTTACATGATGAAAAAGAAAGTGATTTTCAAGCACTTGAAATTTAGATAATTGATTAATAAATTACGCTTACAAGAAACATTATGATATTATGAAACTTGACTTTATTACGAAAATTCATATGAACAATGTATAATGTAAAACTATTAATTAAGTTTTGTTAGTGATTTAATGTCTCAAAATATTTTTATGGCAGGAGTACGAATATTAAGTTATTAAATTATACATAAAAATTTTATTAAAAGAAAACACAGGCTTCTCGGCGAGGCAGATGGTTGCCAAAGGCGGATAGTTAACAATACCAATTACTTTAGTCATCTTTCTAATTGTCTTGAAAGTGTTGTTCGAAACTTTTCATGTATTGTTATAAAAATTGTAAAATAGTAAAGCAAGATATTTTACAAAAGACGGTCATCTCTTTCATTAATAATTTATGATCGTCAAAAATATTAAGTTTTCCTCAGTATTTAAATCATATGAAATAACGTAATAAAAATTGAAATACAAAAAAGAATATTAAATTAACATCTTTATTTGGATTCATGTTTTCGGTAAAAGAGAAAATTTTATTTAAATTTGAAATTTATACCACTTTACAGCAATTAATTAAAATTCTCAAAATTTACTGTAATTAATAAAAATGAATGATATCAAATATAAAAAAACTCGATAACATTTCTTTCTGTTGAAAATCAAATAAAAACTGCAATTGATATCTTCTGAAAACCCTGGTTTTGAAATGATAATAATATTTTGAAATGAAATAAGCACATGAAAACTTTCATAAAACTTCACGTATAGATGATATATATAGCAATTGATTGGCAGCTATTTGAAAAAAAGATTAAAAGAATCTCTTGGAGATAAAATAAAACGAAATAAGTTAAATGCTGATATATAATAATTGAATAAATACAGACAATGGTTAAACGATATATAATAAATATTAATCTTCATACAGTTTCTTTGTTAATTAAGAAACACGCTTGCTTAACAAGTGATTTATATGAAACTCCATTTGAAAAAAATATTAGCTGAAATTGCTAATTATAAACGGATGGAAAAGCGCTTAGAAATAAACTAGGATGCAGTTTTAATGCTATAATTTCATTTTTTTAGGTTTTTATTTGCTAAATAATTTACGTTTCCAGGAAATAGACTTTATGAAACAAGAAATTAATTTCTTTAAAAAAAAAGGAGTTTTTTTAATACTACAATTAAGCAATGAAAACTTTCGTTGTTGTCTTCTTCACTCAACAATGAAATTATCATTCTTTTATGCTAGACGGAAAATTTTTCTGTCGTGCTCATTTCAAATTGCATAAAATTCTAGAAAAACATCAATAGTCGAAATAATGCTAAATATTTAAGGTGTAGCGAATAGCGCTAGGCCCGAACTCCCAATCTTACGGTGAGTAGCCGAGTAACTTATCCGTTGGGCCAAAAATGCACTTCAGTCCGAGGGATGTTATTAGGCTTATATGAATAGCATTCACCACAATATCAAAACATTTTGAAATCTTTATAATTGTACATATTGGAACAGAAACAGTTCGACAAAAATCTAGCTTAAAAGTACAGAAAAAAAAACAGAATCTTAAATAACTTTTTAAAATTAAACTTGAAGCATTCTGTCTTTTTAATTAGAGAAAAATTAAAGAAAATGCTTAACAAAATTAAATTTTAACGTCTCATTATTCTGGATTTAGTTTAGTTATATTAACTTCCCGTTGTAAAGCAAAATTACGGTTATTTTGGTGTGTGTGTGTGTGTGTGTGTGTGTGTGTGTGTGTGTGTGTGTGTGTGTGTGTGTGTGTGTGTGTGTGTGTGTGTGTGTGTGTGTGCATTTTCGTATAGAACGGGGGAACTTTCAAAATTTTAATTAATTAAAATTAAGAGAATTTCGCTCAATTTTTAATTTTTTTAAATTTGTGTTGTTGTTTTTTTTTTATATCTTTTAATAATATTCTCAATTGTTACCATGACATTCAAGCCATTTTCTTTGCTGGTTCAGAAATCTAATCACGCGATTTTCTCCTGAAGTTGAAAAGTAATGAAGAAAGTTCCTGTTAGTTATCTGGGTAGATTTCATGAGTATCACATGAGTATCACGTCAAGTTAGATTACGGAAAAAGACAAAGCGTATTTATAGATATATTATATAGAACTTAAGCTTTTTAATGGCATTATGATGTCATGGTATTCGACTCCAAAAAGAAAGTTCATTTTTACCTTTAAAAGAACAGGTCTAAGACTGTTATAAAACAATAGCTTTCATATCTATCACTAATGAGTAAAAGTATTTTCTTGAGGAAATAATGATTTTTAGTGCTTTAAGCATAAGAAATTGAGGTGGAATTAAGCACAACCAATATTTCCGGCAAATCAGTTCGTTTGCAGAAGTAGGGTAATATTTAGTATTTTATTTAAGTGTTATGTAAGATTAACATTATCGTTTCTGTTCCGTAGCTTTCCTACTGTTTGTAACTATCTTCATATATTTCAGTGCCAGCGTCCTCGCATAGCGGTAGCGAGTCTTCAACGTTATCTGGACGTCCCAGGCTCGAGTCCCGGTTCGAGCATGGTTGTTCTTCTATGCTCTATTCGTGAGGTGTGTGAATATGTCATCCTGTAAAAAGGGGTTTTGCAAACGAATGTGACTCGTGAAGTAGCTAAGTCAAATTCTTGGCCCTAATTTGCGTTACTGGAAAAACAAGAGACACTCGCTTGGCTTAAATTGTTGACAGATCTTTCAGCGGGGTACCATAAATAACAGAAACAACAATAAATTTCAATATTATAGACAGAAATAACGAAATCTGATTTTTCAAGAATTGTTATTATCATACTGAATTTCAGTTGAATTTAATCTAGATGAGAAACGTCCATAAAAGTTTTTATCCATAAAAATATGAAAAAATTTATTTAAGATATTTTAAGCAACACGAAAATAAATTATAATAACTTACAAAAACTTAACAGCGTGGGAATTGGCCGGTGTTGTTTTTGGGGAAGAGGTTTTTGGCGTCCATAAAATCCGGTAGGCGAAAAATAAAAATTTTATTTTCTGCAGGAGCATCTCAAAAAATCAGCTTTTAATAACGTTTAGCCATCCCATTTAAAAAATCTTTGATTAAAAAAAATAAGTTAATGACTAAAGCAAATAAAACCTAGAAAAATGTGATTTTGAGCCCACGATTACATGAAATGACATAAATAGGAAATGTTATATTTTTTAAACAATGAATGCGAGACAAAGTTTTTTGGATCGTTTACAGTACTAAAGTGACTCATTCAACGAAAAAATTAAAATGAATAAAAATATAATTTAACTCGTACGAGCACGTGGCGCTTGGATGTTCAAGAAATGATGTTCTGACATGATACATTGAAATATGCAGAGCAGATTTCCTTTTAATCTTTAATTAATAATATTTTAAAAAGTCGTTGACTGTTATGCGGTGCAGATGGGCCATGAAAATAATTGGAACTGATTTCTCAAAATAATGTTACATTTAGAGAGAGCAATCCCAATATCATTTTCATAGCACAAAAAAAATGTATGTATATCTGTGGTGGGGGTGTTCGGGGGTTCTAATAAAGTAGGTTTAGTGTAACATTTATTTATTAGGAAAAAAGGTAAGTCACACACAACACAAGATAATTTTAAACAATTACACAAACACATAGAAAAGTTTGAGATGCGTCCCTGCCCGTTGCTTAAGCTTTACTGGTGTTTTCGAGGTTTGCGCTCAATAGTCTAGGTGGCGCAGCAGTTCCGGTTACAGTCAATAGTGGCTGCTACAATCTCCCCCTCTGTCTCTGATGACGTCCCGACGAAGAGACAGGACTAAAAGTATTGGGAGGTCTTTTGGCAGTCTGTGTTATCTGTTGTGGCTTTTTGAGTTTCTGGGCAAGGTGATTTGATGTAGATGACTCGGACACACAAGGAGGTTGTTGAGTAGTAATACGTGGTGGCACGACGGGTTTTGGCGGTCTACCTCTTTTTCTAAGAGGGACAACTGGAGAAGTATCCACATCTCTGAAGGGCGAAAGAGCAGATGTATGGCAGGTTGCTATCGGTTCGGATGGCTTATCAAGGCTGGCTATCACATATGAAGTAGGAGACTTCTGGGTGAGGATCAAGTATGGTCCGTCCCGTTTTGGAATAAATTTTGAAGTTTTTTTGTTTTTGGTGTTACTTATGGGGTGCAAAGTAACCCAAACTTTATCACCAGGAGAATAAAAAATTTGACGTCGGTTTTTGTCGTAGTATTTTTTTCGTTGATCTTGTTTTATTTCGATACGTTCTCGTATGTCATTTGTAATGTTTGCAAATCTTTTCAAATACGGTGCGATTTCTGGAACGAAATTATCGTTTTCGACAACAGTCCGAAAATCTTGAACTACATCGTCTACAGTTCTTAATTCTCTTCCGAATTGCAGGAAGGCAGGTGTATGTCCTGTAGTATCACAAACAGCCGAATTCATAGCAAAACGAATATACGGGAGTTTTTCTTCCCAACTATCGTGGTCGTTTCCCACAAGAATAGCCAATCGAGGTTTTAGATCACGATTTTTTCTTTCTACAGGATTAGCCTGAGGATGATAAACTGGAGTAAGGCACTGATCTATTTGAAGAACAAAACATATTTGTTGGAGGACGGCGCTAATGAATTGTGGGCCATTATCACTTATAATACGTCTGGGAATACCATATCTTAGAAATACTTCTTCTATCAGTGTGAATTCACATTCTTTAGCAGTGGCTGATTCCAGAGCAAACAGTTCTATCCAGCGGCTTGCGCAATCTTCAATGATAAAGATCCATCGTTTACCAGTAGCGCCTTGGGGTAATGGTCCAAATAAATCAATTGAAAGTGTCTCAAATCTTTGAGATTGGATAGGTGTCCTTAAAAGTCCAGCAGGTTTCAAATTAGTAGACTTGTACCGAGCACATTCCGGGCATTTCTTTACATATGCAGCAATGGAAGACTGCATTCCTATCCAGTAATAGCGCTGGGCTATTCTATGATAAGTTCCATCTTCACCATAATGACCTGCAGTAGGTGCATCATGGTATTGTTTTAACACGTTTGAAATTTCATGAGATGGAACAACAAGTTGTGCCTCTTCTGTATCTGCATCAGGAACAAAGCGATAGAGGACTCCTTGGTTCATCAAATACCCTCTTCCGGTCCTGTTTACAAAATTTTCATCTTTAGGTGATGATTCAAAGCTTTCAATTATTGGACGCAAATTATCATCTTTCAATTGAGAATCACGCATTTCCTTTGAAGTTCTCGCAGGCATGTCTGCTATCACAATATTACAAATTTCACGAGAGGAAATTTCTTCTTCGCAAACTGGCCGTGAAAGCATATCCGCAATGAAGTTTGCTTTTCCAGATACATATTGAACTTTCAAGTTGAACGATTGAATTTCTAAAGCCCATCGAGCAAGTCTTCCTGTTGGGGACTTAAGAGTCAAAAGCCATTTCAAAGGTTGGTGGTCAGATGCCACTGTTACTTCTGAACCTTCTAAGTAACCACGGAACTTTTTGAGGGCCCATACGACAGCCAGAGCTTCTCGTTCTGTAGTTGAATAGTTGCGCTCTGCTTGAGAAAGCAATCTGCTAGCATATTCAATAGGGTGTTCTTCAGAGCCTCAGCCTTGAAGTAAACAAGCACCAAGGGCATAATTACTAGCGTCTGTCCGAAGAACGTATGGTTTATTTCCATCAGCTTGCTTCAACACGGGAGGTGTTACGAGACAAGTTTTTAAGTTATCAAAAGCATTTTGCTGGGTGAAACCCCATTCCCATGAAGCTTTTTTCTTTGTAAGATCACTAAGAGGTCGTGATATTTCTGCAAAGTTAGGAATGTATCTGCGGAACCAGGAACATGTTTGAAGGAAGGATTGTACTTCTTTAACATTTTTGGGAGGTGTCATTTTCTGAATGGAGGAAACTTTTTCCTGATCAATTTCAATTCCTTCTTTTGTAATCCAAAATCCTAAATATTTGACACGAGATGAAGCGAAATGACATTTATCTCTATTTGCTTGCAATTTAAAAAGTAAGAGTCTTTCGAAAACAGCTTGTAAATCAGAGAGATGTTTCTCAAATGATTCTGACAAAATGATGATGTCATCGAGATATGTGAGGGTGAGAATATCATCAAGACCATTTCGGAAACGGTCCATTAACCTTTGAAAGGTTGCAGGGGCATTCCTTAAACCAAATGGCATTCGTAAGAACTTGTATGTTCCAAAGGGACACACAAATGCAGTTTTTTCTTGATCGTCTGGATGAACTTCAACTTGATGATATCCTGCTCGAAGATCGATAGTTGACATGAAAGGAGTAGGTTTTGCGTCATGCAGCAAATCATCCATTCGTGGAAGTGGGTAGGAATCAGGAATTGAAATGGAGTTCAGCTTTCTGTAATCGATGCACAGGCGCATTGTACCATTAGGTTTTGGTACCAATACCACAGGCGAAGCATATGGGGATTCACATTCTACGATAATTTCTTCTTCCAAGAGTTTATTAATTTCTTGTCTTAAGATTTCTTTCTTTGCAGGACTCATTCTATAAGGTGGCACTGCAATTGGAAGGTGGTCACTGGTATTGATTCTGTGTTGGATAAAAGGTGTTGGCGCTCCCCCTGGCTGGAAGCATGTCTCGTACTTTTCCAGTAAGGAATTAAAATCTTGTCGCTGTTGAGGAGACAGATGTGTACCTTCCTGATTACGAAGTTGACAAGGTTGAGGCACAGTGGGTACTGTTAGGAGAGCATTTATATTAGAAGGCGTTTCTATGAAAGCATACTTCTTTTGAGGGGTTTCAGAGAAGTACCAATGTTTCTTCTGGATATCTAGGACGATACCTGCAGCACTTAAAAAATCAACACCGAGAAGAGTTCGGTTTCCTTTGGCGTGTTTCAACACTATCAGTACTGGAATATTTTTCCCTTTTACAATAATATTCACAATGGTTGTGAGTATTTCTGTGTTTCGAATATGTCCATCGGCTAATGTCATATCAATTGTTTTCTCTTCAAATTTCATACCATGCTCTTTGAGAAGTAGGTACAGTTTTTCACCGGCCACAGAATGTGTAGCACCTGTGTCAGCACACACGGCTGCTTTTTTATTGCAGATTGAAACTTCAATTATGTTCAGTGGGTGAACATCTGTTGAAAAACTATAGAAAGTCATTTGATTAAGATTTGCAGGGAAATCATCGCTTTCTTGGATTTTTGGATTGCATATGCGGCATTTAGATTTGATTACTCCAGGAGTTCCACAGCCGTAACAAGTTAATGATTTTCTAGCTTCTTGTAGCATGTCAGGGCTTGTTTTCTGTGCTCTGTCATTGCAAAAGGAGTCCCGCCTACTTTGACTGAGGACTCCGGGATCCCGCCTGCTTTGACTGGGAAACCCAGACAGAGGCTTTCTATCAAAAGTTTGTTGATTTTGCAATTTTGGACCTTTGGGGTAAAAAGTTCTTTTGCCTTTATCAAGCCTGACTTGGTCAGTTTGTTTTGAATAATATGTCTTATCCACACAGCTATTCAGCATTTGGGATTCTTTCTTGCTTGTTCGCAAGTTGTCGTAAGCGTCTAGTTTTTCTACTAGGTCATCGGGGTAACCCAGTCACACCATATGTCTAAGAAATGATCCTTTACTTCTGGTGGTACCCGTTTCTTCATTTGATCTAGGATCATCAGGTTCTTCAATTTATCGAAATATTGGATGTGGAGTTTTTCTAACCATCCTTCGAAGTAATTTCTCAGTTCAAAATGGAAATCTTTCCATGTTTTGTCCGGAGTTTTTCTTTGAGTTGCGAAAAGACATCGCAATTTCTCTGGACTCAGTTTAAATCTTTGCAAAAGTAAATTTTTCACATGCTCGTAATTTTGAGCGTTTTCCTCAGGTTCGCGTGCAATTATTTGTGCTATTTCATTAGGAAGCACACCAAGCAAATGTGCTACCCAAAAGTCTTTTTCTATTTTCAAAAATTTAACTTGCCGTTGAAATAAATTTAAAAAAAGTGACATATCGTCTTCTTGGGGATCAAAAGTTTGAATCAAATTGTATAATTGCAGATTATTTGAAACATTGGCGACAGCAGGCAATGAAGCACATTGTTGAGCTTCTATCTGAAGTCGAATTTTTTGAAGTTCAAATTCTTGTCTGTCTTTCTCTTCACTTTTTTGACGTGCCAGTCTTTCTTGTTCACGAGCATTTCTTTCCTTTTCTTCAACTTTCTCACGAATAGAAATAATTTCGCGTTCTTTGGATATTCTTTCTTCAATAATGTTATTTAAACATTCGCGCACAAAATTTTCATCGTATTGTTCGGATGTAGTTATTAGAGATTTTAAAGTTAAAATCACAGCATTTGGAGGAATGTCGATTTTCATTTCACGAGCTAAAGTTTCAAGATCACACTTTTTGCCCTTTCCCAGAAAACTCATTTTTTACAGCCACTATTTCACTTTATCTTGTAAAAGTGATGCCAAATTTGTACACAACATATAAATATATATATTCTAACACACCGTTAATACATAAATCAGTTGGAAAAAAAAGAATAAATGAATGCTTAAATAAAATTGATGAGCATATTTAGATTGCATTTATATACAATTGGAATTAGTTGAAATTTTTATACATTTTGAGAAATCTATGTTGAAAAGAACACAATCATAAATTGTTTCCAACTTATAATAAATTCACTTTATGACAAGAATACTTTCTGCATATAAGAGAGATACAAAAAAAATCTACATGGATATACTCTACTCAATACGATAACAAAATACCAGCATCGAAAATGCATATTAATCATATGAGTTCCAAGTTCAGCGCAAAGGAAAGCAATTGAAGAGAGTTATGTCTTATTCAGAAAATAGTATTGCTGAGTCAGCCAGAAATTATGCACTGGCGTGAGTTCAAGGTTATAATCGAACTGCACTACGCTTACTTAAAATGATTCAATGATTATACATTTTAAAATTGATTATTTTCTTTTCAAAACGGTGAGAAATCTTTAAAAATATAACACTTTCATAAAATTTGTGTATGTCTATACTAAAATTATCAATTATACTAATTCTTTAAAATATGGTTAAGACACACAGCAATAAAATAATTCTATGTTTTTAAACACTGGTAACATATTAGTAACAAAATACTCATACATATTTTTCAAAATAAGTACTGAATGCTCCAAGATAAATTGTTATCTATAATTACACATTGCATATAAGATTTATTATCAATTCAGAATAAATCAATACTTCTTGCGACTGTGCAATTAAGGTTTTTTTTTGTAAGAACAAGGATTGTTCTACACAAGAAATTCAAACTTACCAAAATTATCCTTTGGATCAGGAATATGCAAGAAAATGAATTACCTACGGATGAGGTTTCCTATAATCATTAACCTATGGATTAGGTTTTCAAAGCTGTTCTTCCGTTGGATACGGAGTGCTGAAAAAAATTGCGAGCAAAGTCCAAGCAACGGAATCGTTAAAATTAAATAAACCGGTTGGGCGCCAGTTGTGGTGGGGGTGTTCGGGGGTTCTAATAAAGTAGGTTTAGTGTAAC
>JAOUZG010014192.1:0-12708 GCA_026289955.1 Argiope argentata | reverse complement strand
ATATATAATAAAGCACAATGTGTGTGTGTTCGCGCTGTACAAGACAGACCGTTTGACCAACAGCTACCAAATGTGGTACATGTATACCTAGGGTGCCGGGAATGTGCACGTCAGAGCCCCTTTTTTTATTTTTAAATAAAATTTTAATTAACTAAAAAATAAGCCAAATTTTGAATTTTTTTCTCTATAGCTTCCGAAAATATTACAGTACAAAATTGATTTTTGCATCAAGTTAAAGCTAAAAAAATTAGCTTTTCAATGATACTGATGCTTTGACCTATAAATTAAAACTCTATTTTTAATGAATTTTTAAACATTCAATTTAATCGTTTTTTTTTCAACAATTTATTTCACATAAAATAAAAATAATTTTTTTTCTTTTCGAGTATATAAAATAAATCAGCTTATAATAATATGCTGCCTATAGATTTCAGAAGTTCTGATTAAAAAAATAAGTTAATTACTACCAAAAACAAAACAGAAAAATATAATTTTCATCACGTGATTATATGAAATGAAATAAATAGGAAGTGTGATATTTTTTAAACAATAAATGCAAGAAAAAAAATTTCTTGATCGTTTGCAATATCAAAATTATTAATTCAATTAAAGAATTAAAATGAATAAAAATACATAATAAAAATATATTATAAAAGTGTGACAGTTAAAACAGAAAAAGAATTTTTAAAAAACCACCAAATGATAATCTTCTGAGAGCGAGATTATTTATTAAAAAGTAAGAAATCTTAAACGAACTCGAAGATGACGTCATTTCAAAGAAACGACGAACAAAAAGCAATTGATAATAAGTAGAAATAAAATATATTTGCATTCGTGATTTTTTTTTTAAATTTTTCAAACAAGAAGACATGTTTTGAATTGTTACTTTTACTTATGTGAAGGAGATATATTGTGCAAATCAAAGAATTCGCCTTCGTGATTGTAAATTATCTCCACATTTTAATGAATCATGCGAAATAAAAATGCATCTGCTTTCAACGTTAAGCATACGCAATATTAAAGCTATACTGGTAAAACCAGGTTAGTTATTTGAAAACGCATCTTCTTTCAAACAAGTATACGTAAAAATCAATAATGCAAAATTTATAAAATCAGATAAAAATATTATTTACCCGTATATTTCGGAGATATCAAAATTTTCTAACCAAAACAATATCATGTTCTCAGGTGAGAAAAAATAAATCAACTATCATTCCAAATTAAACATATAAAAATGTCATTTTAGGCACGTGTCTGCATAAAATGAAACAAATATGAAACATGGTATTTTGGGGAAATAAATGCATGGAAACGTTTTCTGTGATATTTTACTATACATTTATTACTAATCCAATTAAACAGTTTTATTTAAGGAAAATATGGCTTAACATCTACAAGGTATCTTCTGTAATCGGAGCCCAACATCTAATTTCTTAATTTTTTTGGGAGAGACATACATCTTTTAACAAATGCTCTAAGTGAAATATAAAAATAGTAGATTGAGAGAAGAAATGGTGATGAATTACGACTTTTAAATTTTTACATATATCATCTGCTATGTGAATCATATTTAACAAAATATTCTACAGACAATAAGTCCTCCTTAAAATAAAAAAGTGGCACTCCAATCAACTAAATCAATTATCCAAGCTGATCGATCTATGCAAATTTCAATATAACTATTCGATAAAAATTGGAGATTTCAGATCACTTTATCAAGATCTTAAAGAAGCCAATCATGGTTACTCTAGAATAATTGGCCTAGAATATGAAAATGATGATTGTTCTAAATGTGCAAGAATTGATAAAGAAGATAAGTACTGAATAAATCAGTCATATTTGAAGAAGATAGAAATGTTTATTTATTTACTGAGAAGTTGAAATATTAAGAATATTTTACAGAATATGAATGTATAAGACCAAAGGAATTGAAACCATAATTTTTTTAAATATATTTATAAACCAAAAAATATGTATCATTAAAATTGAGATCATTTATATACATCTAAAAATAAAATTAAAAACTGAATGTTTCATTTAATTTGGGAAATTTTTGCTGAACAATTCTTTGAGATATTATAAATTATAAAAAAATTATAACTTTTCAATTTCTGTAGTGAACATAAAACATCAACTACTCTGCTCTCAATTCTTAGTTTTATTTAATGACATACTTAGATTGAGTAAAGAAATCTTTATATTAATGGAAGCTTCATTTCAATTTTAATTTAAAACTGAATTTTGCGTGCACTGATAGAAAATCAGAGAGAGACGCGGAGTTCAAAGATAGGACAGATTAGGGCCTATATAATAATGCAAGTGAATCATATGGCTATCGAAATTTAGAGCTTAAAAAATATTTTGCTGGAAAACTTATTATGAGACTTAGTTAAAATTCATCGAACCCTTTTGTCCGAATAAATATTGAAGAATCGGCTGGTCGCCAAATGCGGCTAGTTTATAATAAACGGAAAATTATTATATAAACATTTATTTGTATTCAACAAAATTCGATTATTGAATTTCATATTGCTTTGAATAATGAAATGAGTAAATGTCCAATTATAATTAATAATAATGAATAATATTAATAATAATGAATAATATTAATACTCAATAATATTAATAATAATTAATAATGAATAAATATCCAATTACAATTAATACTTTGCATTAAAACAAAGTTAGTCTTAGATATTAATGAAATTAAACAAATGCAATAAAGGCTGAATTACATACATTCTATTTAAACCTATTACAAGGCTGCGAATTCAGAACTTAATCATGAGTACTGATTTACATGCATGCTTAAAAATTAAAGTAAAAAAATGCCATTACAAATTAAAAATTAAAAATTACAGTGTTTTTATATATCTGTAACATTGCTGCTGATAATCAGTACCATATAAATATTTTAAAATGTCGTCTAGAAGAAATTTTAAGCCTAATAAAATAACAAGAAAGTTGTGCTTAAAATAGATCTTATACTATAGTACCATGTTTCAGCAGATTTGGGCATTATTCCTTGCCGTAAAAGGAAACCAAAAAGTAGATGTAGTTTTTTTTATATCTGTATTTTTCCAATTTAATACTTTCAAGGATGTTGTCAAATTGGATTTGTTGAAAAAGGCTTCAACACATTTATTTGCTTCTTCCATAATGTAATTTATCACTGTGTTACGAAAAAAAATTCTGAAAAACATCATCGAATCATCTAAATCCCAAGGGAAATTTTTTTACCCATGCACTGATACTAAGAGTCGAAGTAAATTGAAAATTTGGAGGAGCATTGGAAGGTCCTTGCCAGCCAATAGGACACCTACAGCGAGCTGCATTTAAAGTATCATCATCAGATTCACTTTCCGATTTAGAGTATTAATCTTCAGAAGATAAAATTAATTCATCACAGTCAGAATCGTTAGAATTTAAATCCATATTAAGCTCAACAATTTTCGCATAAATATAATGTTAATTAAATTTAGTGCAAGATATCAATAGTAAATTTCAGTAATATAATAAAAAAGCTTGATGATATATATTTCATAAAGGTAATCAACACTTATTTAATTAAAAAATATTCGTAAGGTCAACTCAAGTTCCCTAAGCAGTGCACTTCACTCGAGTTTCTAGACCTTTCAAAAAGAAAATTATAGCCAGGAAAAATTAATAACCTTTGGAATTAAAATCTAAAAATAAGAATCCTATTGAATGATTACATAAGTCAAACTGTTATAAAAATACCAATGAGAAATTAGAATTTGACCATGTGACCAATATGAAAGCAGAGGCAAATAAAAGTGATAACGGATTTATTTAGAGATCCCTTTGCCCTCATGTGAAAGACCTTTTTATCATGCCAGAACATGGTATTATTTTTGGGATGAGGTTTTTTGGCATCAACAAAAATCTGTAAGCGAAAAATAAAAATTTTATTATCTGCACGATTGATGTAAAATATATTTCAATTAGATAAATTAATACACAAATTTCCAATTAGTTAATTTATTTTTTTTAGAGTTACACCGGAAAATTTTTAATTAAAATTTTTAACATTCTTTAAGAATTAATAATTTACGAAAATATTAGCTTTTAAATTTTTAAAAGATATTTGTGAATATTATTTTTGCTTTGATAAAAAAATAATTACAAATGATAAGAAGATTTTAACATCAAGAGAACTCCGATGATACATCTATGACTAGACCACCAATAACTTGCTGCTTTACCACAGCAACATGATTCCCAAACCCAGATTTTACCAATTAATTCTATAATAAAAAATTCACGATCCTCTGTATTTATCTTTATATATAAATTAATTATGATTTAGCACAATATTCAAATTTTTGTATTGCCATTTTTAAGCCACTTTTCTTCCATCTGAGTTTTATGACTGGAAGTAAAAATCACTTAAATGAAAAACTCTGATCATCCTTCACAAACTGGCAAAACTATTATAGATTCATTAATATCTATAATTTTTGTTTGTTTTAATTAATGGACTAAAATGTGTAGCAATTATTTTTATTATTTCAATGAACTAAAAACCTAATTTTTCACTCACGGTTTTTGCTGAAGATATGATTACGTACTCTAAAGTGTTTATTATTATTATTTTATTGAGCATCCATCTTTTGAAATTCACATGCAGAGAAATATTGTAAATGAAATTTTTGAAATTATCCAAGCACGATGAACATGGAAGAAACGATCTGAAAGGGGTAATTTTTAATTGGTCGATACTTGCAGCTGTCTCCTTTTTATCTACAAGATTTCACAATTTATGAAGTTTCACAAAAATTCATAATGTTGTAATTTAATAAAGTGGATACAATTGAAATTTTGATTCCATTGCGTAAGTTAAATAAAGAAAAGGTTTTTAGCAATATTTGTTGGCAGAGAAATGCATGGATTTATGAAAATATTACTGTGCAAACTGTGAGTAATTTTTACAAATAATTGGGACGTTTAAGAATGATATAATAAATTGACATTCAAAATATTCACCTACTAAAAATAAGAATGAAAGGATAATTTTTAAACGATATAAGCCATTTTCACAAATGGATGCTTTATTATTTTTTCTTATTTCAATATTAAAATTAACTTTAAAAACTTATTATCTCAACTTACATCTTAATTATTTCAAAATAAGATAATAAGTCAAAAATATCCAAATTAATAATATTTTAATAAACATATTATTACTAAAATATTTACTTGCTATACATTGACAAAAGATTGTTTTATTAAAAAAAAATTGAAAAAAATTTCCACATTTTTATTTTAAAATTTTTGATAACAGCTATATATTTTCAAAAATGAACGTAGTATTTTTAATATTAAGTATTAAAAAATATTAATAAATTTTTTATATTCTATTTTAATCAGTGTACCATATATATCCTTTTATTTTAATTTCCAATGCCAAATATGCCAGCAAAATGCTTAAAACTAAATATCGGGAAAAACTAAGTAAGATTCTCTGAGTGTTGGCAAAAAGAAAGTATTATGTTCGTAATGCAATTTGATGAATAATAATTCCTCTAAATAATTCATTAAACATTTTTTTCAATTTTTTACACAAATTTATAAAATCATATTGCTGGATTTTTTAAATTTATTTTTGAACAAATTATATTTTCTGAAAACATTACAAATTAAAAGAGAAGATCTTAGTTCTCAGAGAGAAAACCAAATTCTTATCTGAAAAACCGCCCGGTAATTGTCGTGCTTCGACAGATTTACGACTCAAATTGTCACTCTGTTCCCTGGGACACACGATTCCTCGCATTTCGGGTGGTATTATTGTTAAAAAGCGGGGTAGATTACCCCCCGCTGTTACTGCTCGGGGGAAAGCAAAACACACCATGCCGGTTTAGGAACGTCCTGACAATTTCTTCTCTTGTAAATTGTGTTCAACCTTTATTTTGACCGCCGCCGTTTTAAGAACAAACTTGCGCTAGACAGCCGACGCTCGATGGGTTAAACGATTAAAATACTTTCTCTACGCTTTGTATGCAAGAATTTTAAAACAGTTCCTCATTTTGGGGGGGAAAAACATTGTTTTTATTGAATTTTCATATTCATATAGCTGACACACAATCAAACCTTTGACGAATTGAATTCAAATGTTTTTTTTTTTTTTTTTTCATTTTATAATTCTGATGCTAAACCACCCATTTCATTCTCCGAAATCATAATTTTTATGGCCTGTCAGATTCATATAGGCAAGGACAAATATATAGAATTCCAATAGTTGATTTTTCAATTCCTGCTATTTATTCATAATCACCCTTTATATACGTATCTTGTTCAAATTTTCAATCTTTAATAAAATACTAATTATTCAACTAATGAACTTCAAGTTATTTTTGAAACTTGTAGTAGACGACATTTGTTATTAATACAGTTTTTTCAAATATTAATTCCTTAATTTTTTATTAATTAATCAGAAACTAATTTTCTCATTTTTATAGTAATTGAAATTGTTAGATCGAGAAAGCCTGGTTGGTAGGGGGTTAGATTCGCATCCCTTGTGCTGCAAATTCGAACCTGATCACAAAGTTTTCCATGGCGAGAATTCTATCACTGGAGGTATTGAGTTAAAGGTTATTGTTATTCAGGTGTACACCCTCAGAAGCTACTGTACTCCTCTTCCGTGGTAAAGAGGAACACAAGAACAACAATTATAATTGTTTAGTAAAAAGTAACTAAAATAAAATCTTCCCTGACTTTTTACATTTTTTCTAATATCCAAACTAGGAATTGATTTAAAAAAATGATTGTTTTTTATATTACTTGTTGTTTATTATTTGGTGAAATTTTGTAATTTTCACTGAAAAGCCCTTTACCTACTTTGTTCACATTAAGTTATCGAGTTGAGAGACAGCCAGAAATATTTAATTGCTTTGGCGCTTAGGAAGACGGTAAGAAGATTAATCGAAGTCTCCCGGAATCGAATTAATGACAATGCTTTTTCTATTTCGTACATAAGAGAGTAGATGCGATTTTTTTATTTTCTTAATAAGTGTACCTTAAATGCTTTAAACACGTACTAACTAATTAAAATCTTTTCTATCGAGACAATAAGCAAAATTACTTTTTGAGTCTACTCTTTTGTTCTTTAGCGTCACCCAAGCTGGCATCCCCGCGCCTTCGGTAGGGACACTCCCGGTTGCAATCAAGGCACTCATTACAAGGATCTCTCTCCCTCCTCACAAAAGGAGAAATAAAAAAAAAGATTCTTTTGAAAAAATAACTTCTTTTCTCAACAAGCCCATCTCTTATTTCATGACAAAAATATAGTCCAGTCCCTTCCAGTAAAAAAAAGTTAAGTTGAAAGGTTTATCTCTTTGTCTTTTCTTGTTTTGAAATGCATTTTAATGATTCTTTCTGGGCAAAAGCCTCTGGAATTTTGTTTCTTACCAGAACAACAATGAGGAAGAATTTTTTTCTTGAAATATTTTTGAATAATGTAGAGGGGGAAAAGGTTAGTTAATACTTTCATAAATTTCTTTCGTTGTAATTGTTTTACTAATCTTCTTTTTCTCTGACGATTCTGGTTTCTTTTGAGTTCCTAATAAATGCAATCAGAAAAAAAAAACAGTTTAGTCAAAAGAAATATCCCAAAGGTTATCTAATTTAGAAATAACATTTTTTTCTTAGGTATGTGGGAAAAAATCTTTAATTTTAATAGACTGGACTTTGTATGGAGCAGTTCAAAAATATTTCAAGACATTTCAAGAAATGTTTTAAAAAGAATTTTTTTAAACTAAAATCTGGCAACTGCTTTTTTGAATCTATTCAGTCTGCACGTCTGAAATGAAGTACATGAGAAGGTGTATGCTTCCAGATAAATTTACCGCGCATACAGCCATGAAATTTGGCATGTTTGCAGTCGTCATTTTGCCTCAATGCACCACGAAGATCGAAATGTAAAGCATAAGATCTTTTCATCTGTCCGATGAAAGGGTTTTCGCTTGTAATTTCACTTAATAGGGTTTCTAAGGAATAGAGAGAAAACATCTTTACGCCCTCAAAAAGATCGAATAACGGTCTTTTTGAAGACATTTTTTTCGGACCTCTCAAATAGTTTTTACTTTTTCTGAAGAATTTTAAAATTCGAAACAAAATTTTTTGAATCAGACTACCTATCCCCAATAAATTTTTTTTTAAGATTTCTGCTGAGATTATTCGAATATTTCCCTATTAAAATAAAACACTTGGAGCTTTTTTTTTTGAGTTTTCAAATAATGACTTATTCAGCTTGAAATGTACTGTTTTTTTTACTAAAGTTAATTTTTTTTACTGTTTTAAAAATTCAAAATTTGCATCTTAATTTCTCGTAGTCTAATTTTTTGATGCTTTCAGATTATATCTGATATGCTCATTTCTTAATTTTGTTTAATAGTATAAAAAATGATGAGTTTTCATTTAAATAAAAAAAATTTCACGAGCCAGTAATGAACCCTCACTTAGAAGAAATTCTTGATTAGAATGCACCGTGAATTAACAGTCAGTATATTTTAAATTTTATTTAACCTGATTTGTGCCAATTATCATCAATTTTTTAAAATTGTTTTTGAAGCTTCAAGAGTTTTTAGAAAAGGGTTGTCAATTTTATCTGAACTACTACGTTTGTCTACCTGAACATGATTTCCGAAACAGTTTCTCAAATATCTCGCGAAGGCGCTCCTTCATAGATATTTGAGTGGCTGGATCTTGTTCTAGTATGTCGGTTTCTGAAACATGTTCTCTACTCCCTGTTTTATGGTAAAAATTTTTGTCCGTCGTATCTGATTGCCACACTAGGAGGAATCAATAATGCATAGCATTCACAAAAGTTCACAATTTTGTGTGAACAGTTTCCATTGTGAGCCTTTAGAATATTGCTTCTAATCATTTCAAATGAATTCTTTCAGCGAATGGAAAGTCCTCTAAGAGCGACTCTGTGAACTTTTACAAGGAATGAATCATTGCTTCAAGTTTCTCAAAACATTTACTTCGTGGCCGAGATCATTCTCACAGTCGTTCCACGAATTTTTGAATCAAAGTATATAGAAAAACAAAGATTCAACGTGATTATGTTTTAAATATAATTATAGATACTTATGCATTATTTGAATATTTTGGAAAACCCGATCGACCACTGAGGTGTGTAGAGCAAGAATTCAATCATACTTGTCAAAGCCAGCACATCCTCACAACAGCAATACTGCCATTCCCAATGACACTATCCCTATTGAGCGAGTGAATGTCGTGCTCCCTTTAAACGCGCCCTCTTAACACAGTGAATGTCAAACGTATGATTCAGAAATAAGACCAACAGAATAATTGCACTCATTGTGCGTTTCTGGATATTCAGAAGATGAAATGCCAGTTCCAAAATAAAATTTTTATCCACGCGAAATTTCCATTATAGCTGCTGAGGGCGTTTCTGAATTTGTTTCTATCGGTAGTAAGGCATTCCTTTTGTTTACGGCTCAAATTTTAGCATGAATAAGAAATTTCGTAAAAGGTTATAGTAAGATGGACATGTTTTCTGGTAATAAGAATAAGGGAACACATAAAAATTAAAGATAAAGCTATTATACAAAGGCAAATTGAGATGACGGATTTTTAAGAAGTAATCATAATATTTTTAATGATTAACATTTAAATATAAAATGAATGTAAATAATAGACCAACTTTAGTATTTTCGATTGATTTTAAACTTAAAATGTTAATTTAATTTTGTATAACAAACAGATTCTTGTCAAAAAATCAAAATTTAAAAAAATCCTACGCTCTACGCTGTCTTTATTCGAGCTGAACATTGTTTATATGAAGGATTTAGATGTTTCAAGAATTTTCTTAAAATGTGATTTAATGATGTTATCCACATTTCGACCCCTTCCTGCCTTCTTAATGTAGGAAGTCACGGAGGGGGTGGGGCAATTCTGAAATTTATAAATATTCATTTTTTTAATCTCTTAAATAGTGAAAAATCAACGTTTATTATTCAAACCCACTTTTATTCATATTCTAACGCTCGATCAAATCCTGCTACTATTGACTGTCTGTCTTGCTATATATTCATGGTATGTGGTTATTATAAATAAATATATATATATCGATTTAGATAGAGGAAATTTGGTTCGTAATCTGCTAAAAGTGTAAAATTATGGAAGCAACAAATCAACAGGAGGATTTTCGAAATACTTGGTTGATTTTCTTCTCTATATTGCAAAACCAAGGACGCATCACATTACGGTAAATGTGAAGGCAAAGGTATGTGTATGTGCTGCGGGAAGCAGCACTGTCATGGATATCATTAAGGTGCGCTTGCGCCATCCAGGCAAACGACTCAGTTTCGGTCCCAGTTGATTTCTCCTTTCGAATGGAGAAAAATCAGCATCGGAAAGTCGAAGAAAGAACATTTTCAGAGATTGTTCAAGTTTTTGTTCAGTGTATTGGATAAGTTCAAGAAATTCAGTTCCCAATGAAATGTTCACGATGCTTTTATTTAAACCCCGAAGCTTTTCTTCTACCTCATTTCTTCGAACTTCAGCTGCAAAAGACGCCCTGAAATGAGTGAGGGGCGGGCGCTTTGGTGGTAATCATATTTTCTAAATAATAAATAACACATTCATCTAAAAGACTGAAAGTTCTCTATACGACAGTTTCTAATGAAAACAGAAGAAGAGAATGCCTATACATTTACTTGTTAATAAATGAATTTTTATGATCAACCGTGATTTAAATTTAAATTTTCAATAGTCGCATATTACTTGGCTAATTATCCATCAAAGCTACATATAGAAGTGAATAACAAAATCATATGCATTATTTTTTATCCACAAATATTTATAAATATAAACTAAATATTTATAAAGCGGAGATGGTTACAACTGCATTGTAAAGGCAGAAATGCATTTTTTCTCTTACTATTTGAAAGGCAAATTTATTCCTAAACTTGTAAAGATGAAGTCAATATAATTTATATGGATATATTATGCAGTGTGTCTCTCCCCCCTTCCAATGAAAAAATTTGTATACCTCTAAATGGACATATCTATCCAATTGAAAAATGACATTAAATAAGAGAAAAATTATAAGACTTTTATATTCATTCATAGTAAAAAGCTAAAAAAATATATACTAGAGTATAAAAGTGTCAATTAGTAAAATGTTTTTGTTACATTACTATAAGCATACATAAAAGTTTTAATTTTATCTACAAGTTCAATAATTTTTTATTAAAATCAGAAAAGGTGCTTTTTTTAGTTTAGAGGGATTAATCACATAATAAAACGCAATCACAAATGAAGATATTTATTTTTATTGCATTTATGTTTGTAAATATTTAGTCATTATATTATTTAATCATCATCACTTAAAAGAAATTTGCTAATCATGTATAAGGTTGCTTACTTTATAAAGATGGAAGGAAAACCCTGGAAAACTGAGCATTTAAAATACCCCAGAGAAGTAAGAAGATAATGCTGAGAAAGAAAATAAAACTATTTGCACGTACTTATATGTTTTCTAAAAGAATGTAATGTTTAAATAATACGAGATATTTAAAAATTTTGGCAAATTCATGCTGTAGGTAATCATAATGCCGAATGATTATAGAATATTTTTTTCTCAATGCCCAGATTCTTCTATAATTTTTTGTAAAAGTTTTACTAACGATACAGAAATCAACAATTTGACTGTTTTTTAAGTTATCGTTTCGATCGGATGAGATCAATCAGTTCAGAGTTCAGCATTTAAAAAAATAGTACAAAGAATGCACCAAGTTAATTACTGGTTACCACACAGAATTCGTGAAGTCTATAGGTGGTTTCCATAGTAACATGGGCAATTTTATGATCGAAATCCAGAATTTTACAATTGGGCGGTATTTCAAGTAAAATTCCCTTTTTCTTTTCAGAGAAATGTAATTTGCGATTGTTGATTTAATCGAGAAATATACTTTAATATTCAAAACAATCATTTTTGAGACAGTAAATTCCTGAATTAAAAGATAAATTATCTTTGAGAGTACCAGATCAGTAGATTTTTTCCGACAAATTAAAAGAAAAAATGTCATTATATCCCAAGCGATGGGGTATTGTTTAAAGAATACAATTCTGTATATATGTTAAACATTGCTTTATTATTCTTTTGATTCGATTTTCAGCAGAAACTACAGAACACGATAATATTTTGTCCGTAACTAAACACTAAAATGTCATTTGACATAAAATTTGAAGGCAAATGTATGACACCTTCTTTCTTAAATCATGTCTTCGCTTTCTCACTAAAATTCAAAATGATGTCACTCCCTAAACAGACATTGCATGGTATCAAAACAGAGGGTAAATGTCAATGAATAAAATTCTCTTATATAGTGCAAAAGTATTTGCACAGTATTTTACTATGGTATATCTTTAATGTATTTTTGTATTTTATTTGCAAGGGTAGGGTACGGGTTTGAAACATAAGATTGGGATGAGATTTAGTATAATGATAGCTTACATTTAAAATGTTCATTTATGAAAACGCTGAAACGCAATAGCTTGTCAATTTCGAAAAAATAGCTCTCACTTTTTTGGTCAAGCTTATTATATATATATATAAATTTAAGCGCTGGTTTTTTGTCTTTTGTATACAATTCTGTATATATGTTAAACATTTGCCTTCAAATTTTATGTCAAATGACATTTTAGTGTTTAGTT
>JAOUZG010014189.1:0-13016 GCA_026289955.1 Argiope argentata | reverse complement strand
TGTTGCAAACATGTTAAGCCTAACTTCATCACTGTTAGAATAAAAAACCTAAAACCTTACTCATTTCGCGATGGAAAAGGAAGTTATTTTGGCATAAAAGTTAGTCTTTAATTAATAATTAAAATTCTACATTTTGTAGAGAACCGAATTGTGAATCTAAACCATTTTCGAATCCACTTTGACACACACAAAAAATTTCATCAAAATCGGTCAAATCGTTTAAGAGGAGTTCAGTCATACACACACGCACAGAAAAATTGCGCGCCTGCGCGCGTGTGTGTGTGTCACAGTTTCATATTTAAAAATAATGGGCTATATGTCTATAAACGTCAAATTATATTCATATTACAACAAAAAAATGGAAACTCTTAATATTTTTAAAAAATTTACTATCGTATTTACACAAATTTCACATCAATGAAATTGGCTAGATGTTAAAGGTTTATTGTGACATATTTAAGCAGCATAGTTCATGAACATAGATAGCAGATATATTTAATATTGTTAATTAAGTGTTGTCTCGAGAATTTTACATTAAGATCCTCAAAGCTCTTGCTGAATCAATTTGTCTTTATAAAATTAAAGTGGTAATTAAAATTAATTATCAACAGTGTTTTTTATAGAAAAGTGATAAAAATTAAAAAGTTAAAAAAATAATACATCCAATGTTAAATGAGTCTTTCGGCAATATCTCAGAAACTATTTTATTTTTATCAAATAACTCATTTGGCGAATATTATATTTAATGAACCCAAGAAATAGATACATAAATAATCTAAATTTCAAATTTTTATACCTTTTTAAACATGTGTGTGGGTAAAATGTTAAAATATCTCTTCTAACTCCATAACTACTTATCTAAGTCCCAAGAAAAATACAATTATCTCAGATTATCAAAGCACAACATCAGGCCTGTCCTTGATGTCTTTTTAAACTATGTCGTGAGTTAACTGCGGCATTATTTAGTAATTTCAATGAATTTTCTAGGTTATAAATTTTTTGAAGAGTTTATTAAATACATCTTCCTAGATGTAATTAATTCAAAGGGCAAAATTCCTATTTTTATTATCATAATGTCAATCTAAGCCGAATAGAGAAAAAAAATGAAGAGAATATGTAATTTAGATTAGAGAAAGTGATTTTGACGTGATACTAAATTAAGTAATAAACAATAAACCATACCAGACACATTAGCAATTTTAAATTATTCAGAGTATGATTATTCTTTTATTATTCAATTATTCTTTTTAAATTATTCAGAGCATGATTATTCTTTTATTATTCAATTATTCTTTTTAAATTATTCAGACCATGTTTTTGTTATAAAAAATTGAATATCTGAATTCATGGAATAACTTCAATGAGAATTCTAATCCCCATATCTAAGATAAAATTTGAACACAAACAAAACCATACATTATAAACAAATCATTATTTTTAAGGGAATTTTAATCATTATTATAAGGAAGAAGATTTTTATTTTTATAAACATTTCAAAATGGTAAATAGAACTGAAAGAAAAGTTAAAAGAACTAGTTTACGAAGATCGCAAAACGGAAGGCGAATTTGAGTCATCAATGCCCTTATCAAATCGTTAATACTAAACAACAATCATGGCACACATTTTTAATTACTTGTTTTTATTTCAGTATATATCATTTTTGGAAGAGATTGATTATCACAAAAAACATTGCATGATTTTTATAGCATCCCTAATGAACACCGAACTATTATAAAAATATTGATAATATTCTGATAAAACCTAAATTAAACCCTTATGATACAAGAAATAACTATGAGCTAAAATTACGAACTATGCCTGCAGCTATCTGTGCAGCAGAAAAATGTATTCTGGGCTTGACACATCACCTTTCACGCAGACTGTAAGATTCATGCATTAGACAATTTATAAAGTGTATGAAAAGATGAAAACAATATTATGTTCCAGTACCTAGTGGCTTTTTATAAGTTGAATGCAAAATGTATAAATGAAATAAGGAAAATCTGAAATATTTCCAACATTTTTATTTTATAAAAGTATATATAATATTGGGCAACAAAAAAAATGGTAAATCAAAAATATGTATCATGGATATTACTTTTTTTCCATCACTCTCCTATTGTTCAGAAAGAGAAAAGAACAATAACTTGTTAAAATTAACATAAAGCACTACCTTATATTACATATTGAAGTGAACAAAAAAATTAAAATATAACTAAAATAATTAGAAATATAATAAAAAATAAATTATCTTAGAGAAGCAAAAAAAATTATTATTATTATTATTATATTAAGAAAGAAATTTTGCTGAAATGAGTTATTCGCGGTATTTAAAATCATGCTGTGTTGTTTCATAACCACTTCAAAAGATATGTCCTTATCATATTCTAAACATACAATTAAAAATTATAAATTTTTAAAAAATTTCAATATTTTCAAAAGTGAAGTGAATTTTCTGAGACATCAAAGAAGCAACATCTAACGGAAAATCTTTGTTCTGAGTTGAAAATACTAAATATAGAAAAATGACCTGTTTCTATGAATTTAATCAATACTTCAGAAAATTGATATTTTTATTTCTGCCAAACATATTGGTAAAACTTATATCTGAAATATGCCATACGCCCTCCCCCCCCCGGAAAAAAAGATTTAGATTGATTCTGGAGTCTATAGAAGTTAATAATACCTTACTTGATTAAATAAAATTCGAGAATATGATTTAGATTCTTTAAATGTTTTGGTAATGAAATTCTTTAATAAAGTTTCTTTTCTACTATTTTTAAAATGTCATGCGAGGAATTTAAAATATTGATTCATAAATTTATTGAAGTAGAAAATTAAAGTCGAGATTTAAAGTACTAGAATTGAAGAGGAATTCTTAGTATTATTTATTCTCTAATAATAACAATTCAAAAGTATAAAATTATTTCTCGTTTTTCATTTCTTCCATGGCATGGTTCAGATCACCGTTGTTGATTAGAAGAGATCCTTTCAATATAGACATTCTTAAATAATAAGAATTTGAAGTTTGGGGATATTTTGGACTTTTGAAAAGACGTTCTAAAAGTATTTTCATTACGTTTTAAAGAAATGAAATATTTAGATCTAGTACATTTTTTAATTGGAATATTTGGAACTAGTACAGTTTGACATTGAATATTAAGGGACACCTATAACTTTGTTATTTGTTTATCTCATCTGACAAAACTGAAGGAAACGGCTCAAGAAGTCGAGTTTTTTTAGATAGACAAAGTGTTTAACACAATTATTTAATAAATTGGAATATTTACAGTACGCCTATCAATTATTTTGTCGCTTAACCGATTGCTTGTCAAAAAAAAACCCAAATACCAAAATGTTTGTAATAATTTGCCAAAATTTCCAAGTACTGTAAAATATTGAAAAATGGTGCCCTTCTAATGTTGAATGAATCATAAAAACTTTTAGCAATATCTCGGAAATTATTCTATATTTCTAAATTTTTTTTTTGGTTCATCTCAAGAAAAAAAATGTTTTAATACACGAATAAATAATATAAGCCTTTAATTTTTTTAAAAAAAAAGATTTTTTTTTGTATTTCTTTATTTATTAATATTTTTACAAATTTTTAAATTCGTCTTTAATATAAATTGAACAATTGCATGATAAAATTTAACATTATTGCACAGATGGGATATTAAAATATCGGAAAAATGAATTTTTTTCATATATATAATAATTTTAAAATATTTCGAAAAAAAATGTAAAAACCTCTTGACACATTGACTTGTTTATGACCTTATATCAATTCTAATTATTTCCATGGATCTTCTCGCGCAGATGCATGGATTTTAACTATTGATAAAAGACAGCCACTAAATGATTTGTAAATAAGATTTAAAAAAGGATTCTCTTTCTTATCAAAAATGAATATATTTAATCAAATGATATAAGAAAGGCAGAATGTTAGGGAATAAATTTATTACAAAAAATAATGTTTGTGCTGTAAGCTATCAATATCAATCGAATCACTTACATTTTTTTTATGTTTTACATATCAAATTATTAATGAATAGATATGTAACTGAGGTATGCTTAAGAGTTTTTATTCGAATTTAAACATTTAGGTTAGCGATTTCAAAGGCGACGTATTTATAAATGGCAAATGAATATATTGACAAATTTCATATTTTTATATTGACAATCATTTTTTACTGAGGAGTCAAAAAGAATAACGCCTTATGCTTGTTTAAGATACTTCATTTTTTTAAATGCAATCCTATCACAACTTTATGCATGATTTCATATTTTTTCTAAAAAATATAAATTAAGACGATGTAGCTAAAAGAAATAAAATCTTTGAATAAAAGTTAAATAATTGACAATTATGTATCACAATTAGGCAAAAAGATTTCAAAGTAATACGACGTATTTATAAACGGCAAATGAATATGGTGACAAATTCCATATTTTTATATTGACTATCATTTTTTACTGAGGAGTCAAAAAGAATGTGACCTTATGTTTGTTTAAGATACTTTATTTTTTAAAAAATACAATCCTATCATCACTTTATACCTGATTTCATATTTTTTCTAAAAAATATAAACTAAGATGTTGTAGCTCAAAGAAATAAAATCCTTGAATTCAAGTTAAATAATTTACAATTATTTATCACAATTATGCAAATAAATAAAATGTATTGAAACTTTTTTTCTTTCATAGCAATAGGCGATTATAAGTTAGATTGAATTCACATTTGTGGATACCCTCAGTTTAGAAATTTGATATACAGTCATCACAAACGGCATTCATTAAATCTGTTTCTAGATAACCATTTTTATAAAAAAATTTCCTCTATTTTGAAGCAAATGTGCTATTTTCCCCTTTTCTAATGAATTAACTTTTATATACCTTAATTATATTAATTAATACAATTAATGACTTAAAAATAATAAAGTTTAAACATAATAACTTGGAATTTGAGATCATAGATTTCTTTTTCTTTTTTTAATCTAATAACCATAAAAGCGAAAAATTAATGTTAAAAAAGCGATAAAATGCATATTTCTTGCTCACACATTTTGGGGCTTCAAATAGCAGCAGCATGTTTTCACATGATGACAAGGCTTAAAAGGGCTTCTGACGTAAAAAAGACAAAGATAATTTCTCGAAGGATAACTATCAATTAACTGATCAGGAAATTTTATTCTATCCGTCAAAAGGAAACGACATTCATACGCGTGGCAACATTTAGAAGTTACAGGTAAATAATTAAGGTTGTATTTTAGGTCTTCTAATTCAGATTCTAGAAAGGAAGACATACCTTTAATTGGAATGGGCGGTAATTTGCGAGTTGCAGCTGAACGCCAAATAAATATGAAACATAATGGAAGTAAATAAATCGGGAAATACAACCCAAAAGGGAATATTCAAGTTGTAAATCTATGAAAAGAGAATAATGAAATTTAAAACACTAGGCAGACGGAAAAGGAGAAACATGAAAAGGTCTGTTGCGTTTCTATATACAAAAGGGAAAAAATTATAGAAAACCGCAGTTCAGTACCAATGGAGTTATTAGAAACATATTTAAGAAATTGAACCTAAACAGTATTACAAATAATGGTGTCAGTAGAGGTGAAAGATATAATTTAATACCGAATAAACCTCAATTGGGAAAAAGTCCTCGATATAGGAGAGCCACATGCAATAAACTGAAAGAAAAATTAAGCTTTAGATGAATAAAGCAAGGTGCAACCAAAACCAGATCCATATTTTACTAAGAGGTGACAAACAATTGATGTAATACCGGTTGATGAAAAGTGAACATCGGTCCAAAAGAGGAAGACTTTGCCAAAAGAAATACATAAAAATAAATCAACGCTGCTTCCACGGTCAAAAACGAATCTGCACATATCAGTGGTAAAACATGAAACACAATAAATTCATTCGGCTCCGAAAACGAGGAGAGTTTTGTACGAACAGAAACTGAGTGTTAAAGTAATTTTTCCTGGACCAGCAGCCAAAAACGGAGCATTAGTGCTGGCTGAAACCTCAGAAACGGTACGAAAATGAAAAGATGAAATAAATATACAACCAGGATTGCAAAATAAATGTAGGGCTGATTTCTCTAAGAGTGACATTTTTACAAATTCAGGTATTTTATAAGGATGAAAGTGAGAGACAAAAAAAAGCCCCCTCCCTGCCCTCACATACAATTGTGAAACTTGAATACAACTGTAAATATCATGAATGGTGTTCATTAGTGCACAGTAAAGTAGTTACGAATTGCAGACCTGATAACAGTTCCAAAGCACATATTATGTCATTAATCTACAATCTATATTCAAAATGGTGCATTGAATTACCTTTTGTTCAACGATTAACACCAAAATATGACCCGAAACTAAAATTTAGTCACAAGATTATATAATTAATTCCTTTCATTTAAGTCATCGGGTTTGCAAATAATCGCAGAAAGTAAGGATAGACACATGGACAACCACTGGACAGATTTGGTTCAAACCTTGATACGAATATTTATTTCCGATGCTAAAACAGTATAGCAAATTTTATTGATATAACTTTTCTTTACAATTCATTTGTATTCTTGAGTCCATTTTGAAAGACTTCTTTTTGTTGTGTACAGCCGACCACCCCGCCACCACTGAAAGTAGCAGTATCGACAGGATTTGTTGTGGCCGACGGTTATTTTGAGAGACTACTTGCCATGTAGTTAAGATTCTAAAATTAAGTTTTCGTATACATACATGTTTAAAATGAAGAGTTTCATTAAAAAGCTCAATTTTGAATTTTTAAAAAATTATAATGCCTTCTGTATACTTCGTTTATTATGGAATAAAAATAAAACATTTCATTTTAAAGCTTCCATAAGTAATATTTTTATTCCTATTGAACAATTTAGAATTTATTGAAAAATAATTAATATCGAAGTGCAAATATTGTAAAAATACCACACAAATTTAGGCTTATTATAAGCTAAACCAATTTTACAATAAGCTTTCAATCACAAGCTTAGTAATTTGTATCTAGTACCAAAATTGCGTAGCACTCGCAAGAAATGAAAGTTTATCTCTACATTTAAATGTATTTTTAATACATTGATAATCAATTTCAAATTTTGTTCTTCTAATTAAATACAAGCAATAACTTTTAATGATATAAAAGCACGAATTTATAGTTTTTTTTCTCTTTTATAACTGAGAAAAATTTCTGTTGCGTTTCTATATTAATATTAGAGTTATTGTTGCATTTTTAAATATTTCAATTACAACTGATAATTGCAGACAAAGAAAATCGATAATCAAAATTTTTCAAGAATATTCTTTTCGTTGTTGCATTTATTATTAATTTCATTACATCACCCAAATTGAAATCTAACCACATGTCATTGGATAACGCAGTCAATAAATTTACACATATTTGCCGATCATTTTTTGTGAAAAGATTAAATATATAATTACGTTAATAAAAGTATATATATATATATATATATATATATATATATATATATATATATATACTTTACTCATTACAGATAATTGTGCCTCTCAAATTACAAAAGAATTCAAAATAAAGCTATGTTAATAAAATAATCCCATTGAGTTTCAAAACGTTTCCCTTTTTACTCTCTCTTAACAAATTTGATCAATTAGAAATATCTCTATACAGTTCAAGATCATTTCAAAAAACCATATACATCCGTTTTCAGACCTAGTAAATTATCAATTTTGAAAAAAAAAGTTATGTCATTTTTCACATCAGTGATAAAATGTTGTTTCTTAACGATGTAAACACGATAAATATTGACTAATGTTTCACCATCATTTGGATGTAGAAAAAGTACGTAAAGAATGCAAAAAATTATAAAATCCATAAAATTAAGCAAAATAAGAAAAGGTTTAAAGGTTTAGCCTCAATACTTCTCGATATTTTTTTAGGTTAGAAAAAAAATATTTCAAGAAACGACCGATATTTAGGGCTGGTACGAACGATTTATTTGGTAATTTGCATATGAGACGGGCGATCATAAATATATAAGCTGTTGATCCAGAATCACTTCTCCATTGCATTCTATGTAAGTAAACAAGAATGCTATCGGGAAAAAATGAAGCTATGATGATGAAATATATTACCTGAATCAGGAATCAGAGACTATTGCACTGCGTAAATTCCCAAAAGTTTGAAGAATGGAAAAGGTCATTTAACAATAACAGGCCTCATAATGCTTGTCCAGCAATTTCAGGAAACTGGATTTGTATGGATACTAATTTAGAACTCCATGTAGAATGTTACATATCGAGGATAGTGGTTATTCAGTTCTCCTTTACATTCTATGTAAGAAAACAAGGATACTATGTTTGGAAAACTATGTTAGTGAAATGAATTATCTGAATCAGGAATCAGGGACTTTTCAATTTTCGAAAATGTGAAGAATGGAAAAGGACATTTAAAAGTTGCAGGCCTCATAAAGCTTGTTCAGAAATTTGAGGAAACTGGATTGTTGGAAGATTGTGTTATACCCGGATAACCAAGTCTAATGCACACATGTTCAGATCGTGTTCAAAATGAAATGGAAGCATTAGCTTCCGAAACCTCGACTGGTATTATCAGTGCGCGAAAAGCTGATAGATGCTTGGGATGACCACTATCTTCGATATGCAGCATGGATTTCTTAAGTCATGGAGTTCATGGATTTCTTAATCAGTATCCATACAAATTATGGTCTTTCCGTCAACTTTTAACATGGGATGAAGGAGATAAATTATTATTTGCGAGGTGGGTTCTCTCCAAAAATTAACAAGCTTTATCATCTTGTGAATAGATAAAGCTCAGTTTTCAGTACATGGCGACGCTAGACCCAGAACTGTCGCTTCTGGCCTATGTCAAATACACGAATTTACACTGAAAATCCACTGTGTTTTCTTAATTTTTTCACAGTTTTCTTATATATATCCTTTCCATTCAACCTGTTAAAATTGAAAGATTCAACCCTGCAAGAGATTCATATTGTATTCTGTCGTTGCTAGATTTGTTAGACGCTTAGAACGGGTAATCACTTGTGATGCTAGACACTTTGATCACCTATTGCAATAAAAAATAATTTATAATATTATTTTTGTTTTTTGCGCGTCTGTGCTTTCACTTTTGAGCGAATCGTTAATTATCATCTGTTTTTTTAATTAATATTTTTTTCTTACCTAAAATAATCTCATCACTTACTAATGTTAAGCCTGCAAACATCTTTTTATTTTGCTTAATTGTAAGGATTTTATGAATATTTAAAGTTTTTATGATTTTTTGCCCATCCGTATAATATATGGATTCAAACATTAATCTTCCTATTTGTGTAACGTGATTTATGCTGTTTTCATAATGGGCGAACGTATTAAAAATAAAGCATATAAATAAGTAAATATTTTATAAAATGAATTTTAGTTTTAGTGATATTTTGTACTTTCTAGGACTATAAAATTGCAAACTGAACATACGTTTAAAAAGAATACGTTTCGTATTTTCTGCCTTGTGTCAAAAGTATTTTGAGACTTTCTAATAAAACAATTTTTTTCGAAGTTTATGTAAAAAAATATCTATATTTATTTCTCAGGATAAATTAAGAAACTTCAAAATCTGAAAATTTCGTAAGCATTGTCAGTAAAATTTTAGTATTTTCACAATCATGTCATACTTTATTATTAATGTTTCAATCTATCGCGGGTTTCACTACCAATCAAAATTAGAGTTGATAAAGTTAACAATTAATTCATATAATTTTAAAACATTAATATTGTTCAAAGTATACTAACCACCCACCAATAGTGACCAGCGTTTAGAAAATATTAATGCTAGTTAAATTGTTTAGTTAATATATTATGTAACTTGTTCTCCAAATTGGCTATTCAGAAAAAAAAAATTCGAAATTTCAAAGTCATATCATTTCTTTTCATTATACTATGCATCGCCCTCTTTTTATTAGCACCGGTAGAATTAAATTTAAAATTAATGTAGAAACTTTTAAACTACAGTTAATATAAAGATATTTTTAGTGAATCCACACATTTCCTTAAAAAATATGATAACTAAAAGCAAAGGCTCTAAATATAGAATTAATTATGTTCACTAAAGAATAATATTATAATTTGTAATATCTCAAAAAAATATTCCACGTAATTATCAAGGATTAAATAAGAAATTAAGTTTCTAGCTTTATTTTTAAAAGACATAAATGATGGAAATAAAAAAATATTTTTTTTTGTTTATTTACTTATTTTGTAAGTACCCGAAAAAACTTGAAAACGCCCAGAGTGTCATTTCCAAGCTTTGGCAACGATTCCAAGATGATGTTAATGCGAATATACGTTACAGCATAGGTCACCCACATCGTCGAACAAGGACAGATATTTAACATTTGAGGACACAAAAAAAGACGAAGCCCAGCATTAGAATTGCCTTGTATGTTTTCTTCAATCACTAGTACAACAGTTTCAAGTCACACCGTGTACAGATGCTTAGATGTGTTCAACTTGCTACAATTAAATGTCACCTGCGGTTAACTTGGAGTAAAGAGCATTCATTGTAGGCATCGCAATTTCTGTTGGAATGCCTCGATCTTCTGATTTTAAAGTTCTTAAAATGACAAAGAAAGAGAGAATTTTCTCTTACACTTCGATATATTTGAATTTGGGGCCTAGAAATCCCCAGATGTGAGTATGAGGCTTTCCAACAAGTCCAAGTTTAGCTTGAAGTCTGATTCTTGCCAGGCTCTCATATGAAAGCGTCAGACACACGTTAACACCAAAATAATATCACTGAACTGTTCCATTACGTTGGTGCAGGATTATTCTGGGTTCCAGAAATGACCTACATGTTCAAATTAGAACCATG
The DNA here is from genome assembly GCA_026289955.1 of Argiope argentata. Lineage (NCBI taxonomy): Eukaryota > Metazoa > Arthropoda > Arachnida > Araneae > Araneidae > Argiope > Argiope argentata. The sequence goes on along the minus strand of JAOUZG010014189.1, from coordinate 2,131 downwards.
ACAATCAGATCTATCGGGAAATCATGCTGGTATAACATGTACATTTGTTACGGGGAACTTTGAACGCAGAATTACTATTTACGTGTGATAAAGCCCGTCCTCACCATGCAAACATCGTAAACGAATGCTTTCGATCGGAGGATATAACGTTTATGGACTGTCCAGCATTCTCGCTGTGCTTGAATCCATTTGAGAATGTATGGGATATGCTTGGTAGACGAGTTGAATAATGTCAATCACTTTCTACATGTCTACGGAGAGCATTGCTTGATATATGGTATTATATATTTCAAGATCGGATTTATAATTTGATAGCTTGTCTATTCGTTGTGAGGAATGTATTGCATCGTCTAGTAGTCATAATATGTATCAACCACGCAATATTAAATTTGGGAAATAGTTTTTTTAGTAATTTGCTTCAGGGAGCAAAAATTCACAATGCTATATATCATCTTTTTTGTTCTTTTCCTTTTGTTTAATAATTAGGCTTTATAAATAATTCACAATTGTTTTCCTTCTGACTCTTTCTTTTCCTGAACTTGCATTATCTATAATTAATGAACATGAGTGTAGTTTAGGAGTTTGAAAAGTAATTGCTTCCAATCTAACATAGCAATAAACGATAAGTTTAAAGTGAAAATTAAGATCAAAAGTGAAAGAAGTATAATGAATCCGGCCTGAAGACTTTTTCAAGGGTCACCCTCAGGCAGGGATTCAAACCACGAATTTTTTCTGTGAGGTATCTGACAAAATTGTCAAATAAAATGACCCCTCGTGACCCGAAAATCCCAGAAAATTGAGACCTTAGAGACAAATTAATTACACAGAAAATAAGTAAATTTGAATCCGGATGGATTACCTAAATCGATTAGATCATATAAAAGATCGTTAGACAGCATAAAGCAGTATAATAAGAATACAAGCAAACAGGCATAGCCAGTATAAGAAACAAATTTAATCCAAAATAGACACACATGCCAAAAGTTTAAGTAAATTACTTCAAAAAATTCTTTTAAAACTAAAATAGGAAAATTCAAACCCTCACACAAAACAATACAAAGAAATCCAAACACATACCAAAAAAGGAAGAACTCCAGAGCTTAGAGGCTTGTCATCTCGCCTAGAAATCACAATAAGCTGAACTGCGAATTCGAATCCCTAAGCATGTTAGGTATATATAGTCTTAATGAGTACCTGAAGCGCCATCTATTAAGTTAAGATTACAGTTATTAATAGTTTTGTTTTATCTTTGAAAATACTTTAGATTTTTAGCTATTAGAGTTTGTATGTTGCAATAGTTTTTGGGAAATTCGTTAGTAGCTAAGTTTTTAATTAAATTGTTTGTTGCTATTAAGTAAGCATTTTTGTTATTACAGATTTTTTTAATCCTATTAAACTGTGAGAATATTAGATTTTTGAAAATTTTGGAGTTTAAATTAGAGTGGTAATTACTAAGTTTAATTATTTTAAAGTTAAATTCATCCCTTTTATCATAGATACCTATTAAAGTCTTCCCATTTGAAATTTCCAAATTTAAATCTAGATAGTTTGCTTTACATTGATTGTTGTTTGTTTCAGTTAAAATTAAGTCTTTTGGGTAACAGTTAAGTACAATATTGGTATTATTTAATTTTAATAACAATAGGTCGTCTATATATCTATAGCCATTTATTAAATTATCCACAATTATTTTCTTCTCGTAAAAATGTAGAAAAATATTAGCTAGAGCACTTGGAAAAGGCTGTACCCATTGGAATTCCCTTTAGTTGTTTATAAAAATTAATGCCGTTAAACACGTAGTTTTCTTTAATATTAAAGTTGCATAACTTTATCCAATTGTTTTTTGTAATTATCTCTCTGTTTAAATAATCATCATAAATAAAAGCACAAACCTCTAATAATTTTTCATGAGGTAGACTAGTATATAAATTTTCGAAATCATATGTATTAAGCTTATTAATATTGTTATCTTTTAGAAAGTCCAAAATATCTTGATTACTATTAATTATAAAATTATCCTCATTTTTAAGTTTATTTAAAATTATTTTCAAATATTTAAAAAAATTGTTTTCTTGTAAAATAATTATAACTTCCTGTGCTACAAGTTACGAATCTAAATTTAATTGGTTTT
>JAOUZG010014181.1:0-26558 GCA_026289955.1 Argiope argentata | reverse complement strand
ATGTTAATACAGTTTTTTCAAATATTAATTCATTAATTAAATTTAAATCATTTTTAATACTTTGAATAGAGTTTTAGTAGTTTGTAATGAAAACTGAAATCGGATAGGCATTAGCTTAACCAGTAAAATGCGAGGATTTCAATATTTTTCATTTGAAGGTGAAGAATGCGAGTTCAGTTCTTGCGAAAATTAATATTTTTTCGATATATTATTTATATTCATTGGAATTATTTAATAAAAAGTAAATAAAATAAAAGATTTTCTTGAATAACCTTTTGCCATGTTAATAAAGCATGTGATTGAATGTCAACTTCTATTTTAATTTGAGCATTTTTACCAATTTTATAAAACACTGGTAATTAATTATCGACTTGAGATTGATACAATTCAAATAGCTAAGTTGAAATTTGCATTTAAAATGCATTAATTAATTTTTTTTCCTCATAAATTCAGCGAACTGTAAATCGGTTTTTGGAAGATCCAGATTCTAAAACGGGATGCCCCCCCCTTTCTTCCTTTTGCCATTCATCTACATTAACTTTCACTTCCACGAAATTCAACTGTCGAATTTATTCATCGATGACTGTGTTGATTGAATCGACATCGTACACAAACAGCGAGGCCCCAGCAGTGAAATAAAATTCCACCCAATCAAGCAGGCCGAGATCAATATCGAAATCTGGATCGTCTCAGCACTCGCGTTTGAATACGAGGAAGGTTAAACGCTCCGGGAAAGCACCATTCTTTCCCGTGCAAGTGTTGACCCAGGGGAGCCTCAGGGGTAGGGGGTGGTTGTGACTCATGGAATGTGTAATTGGATGTCAGGGGTCCCACGGCTAGTTTGGGTGAGATTTCCTGCATATCCCCCGGAACCTTATCTTTTTGGGGTTTGGTTCCTTGATTAGGAAAGGGATTTAAGGGATCTGGGCCCACGGTGGTTCGTAGTATTTGTGAAGTTCCAAGTTCTACCGGTGGTGTCGCTACTGCTGCACAATGGATTGCTCGGTTTCTTTAGGGATTTTTTTCCCTCTGTGGGAGATTCATTTGTGAGATACTGTTCGTTCCGTAAGGTTTAGGATTTTGATAACTTCACTTGTTTAAAATAGAGGAGGGGGTAGAGGAGAGTAGAGTTAAAAAATCCTATGGTGGACGAGGATGAAAATAAAGAATCTTTATTTTCTCCTTTTGATTTATATAAAATGTCTATTCTTACAAATAAAAAAAATCCTGAGGTTTGAGTTGCTTCATAATCCTTTAGAGAGACTTACGATTGGTACAAAGCAATATTGACAGTTTGGAATATCCTGTTGAGAGACGAGAAAAAAATAAGAAATACTTTTTAAATAGGATATAAATTGTAGTTTTTGATTGAAAAGGACTGAATTTTCTGTTTCTAATAATCTTTACCAAATTTTTTTTTATTAAAAATTGAAACTGATAGCATCATAGAAAGATTTCATGTACATTAAAAAAGAAATTCTGTCTTGAACCAAATTTTTTGTCGAAATTCAAAGATAAAAGCAGTCGTAGTTATACAAAAACTATTACTGATAAGTGAATGCGAATAAAAAATATTTCGGAATTGGGAATATAAATATTATTTTGGAAATCTTACTTCTGCAATTTTTTTCCTTCTTAGTTTCCACAAATATAAGGTAGATACGTAGACATAAAAAGAGAAATGTTCATTCATAAATTTATGTTATAAAATAATTTTTTCGGAGCTTTTGCAAGAAATAGTAAGCCGGAAAGTTTCGCTAATTTTTCATGTATATGGAGAAATATACCTGTTTTGAATCGGAATTTCTCCAAAAGTTTAGGAAAGAAAACCATAGAAATATTCCAAAAACTTTTAACACATCAGTTATATTAACGTCCCATTTCTTAACCCTAGAATGCTAACCATTCGTCTCCTGGACGAACGCTTGCGAAATAACATTGACTATTCTTCTCCTATAACGGTAAATGGGTCGTTCCACTCAATACCTTTTTCTGACCTTGGGAACTACAGATGAGGACATTCCTTTCCCCCGAAATATTTCTGCTTGTAGTATATCCAGAAAAATAGTCGTCTCAGAGACGAATGGTTATCTGTCCCGTTAGTATTAAGAAGGCCTTTCTGTGTATGTTTGGAGATGTCGAAGCGTTTTCACGGAGAAAATTTGTGGGCTAGGCCAGATGCTATCCGTGAATTATTGAAAGAATGAAGTGAGGAAGATAATTCTACTTCTGAGAATGAATCGGAAGATGAATATTTTAATGAAGATCTTGCTCCATGGATGCAGAAGCGTCTCAACATATCAACTTTGCCCCGATCAGCAAGGACCATTATGAGTGAACTTCTAAAATTGAATTTAAACATTCAACTACCTGAACAACCCAAAATTAAAAAAGGAAAAAAAAATGTGCATTTTGCCCTTATAGTTTGAGCAGAATGAAGCGGAATTTTAGTTTGTTATGTTCAAGAACAATATGCGTAGAACTTCACGCATATATGTGTAAAGATTGCTTCGAAAATAAATAATATTTTTATCCTACTTGACAATCAAGAGTTATGACATCATCTGCAGTTAGCATGCTTTTATTTAAATTAGCTTTAAAAATTAATTTTTTAATGCACTTCGTCTAGGAAACGAATGGTTATCATTCTTGTTAGTTTTTTTAAAGGTTACCTTTCTAGGGTTAAGAACCCTAGAGTAATATATTGAACCATCGTCAGATGACGAGAACGACGCCTGAATTGGCACACCCTTTCCAAACTTTTGCTCTATATTAGCGGGAAAATATTTAATCCCGACGGATTTAAGGTACAAAAAACTAACTTACAAGTCAGTTATTTGATGGAATCGGGTTCGATCTTAAAATCACTGATTCCGAAGTGGTGAACTTACCACCAGGCTACCGCGTCCTAACAAATCGTATAAATAAAGGATTTCCGATTTGTAGGATGTAAGAAAGTAAATATTATATCAGAAATGTTCATTAATATCAGAAATTTTTTAGAAGGCTGGTTATCCCAGCTATTAAGACATACAGTTTTTGACATAAAAGAGATAACGTAGTTAGTTTATTCATAAATTTTCATTCATCTATTCCCTAATACAAACAAAAAGACCTTTAAAGAAAACATGGGTTTTGAGATTCAGGGCCAATATCTATCATTCTAAACAGAAAATCCTATTTTTCTTTTCATAATATTTTTAGTTACTTATAGTTTTCAAAGTTATTAATAAACTTTTGAATGCTTGTAAGAACTTTCTCGTATAATGAGTTATCAATGGTATACCTTGGATTCAAGTTCGCTTGACTTAAGATTAGGCATATATTTGAATGATTGTTTTCATCGTGTTACTAACATAATTGTTTGCATCATTCATAAGTTTAAACCGTCTGTTTATTTTTTATTGATTTGTTGCATTATATTTGCAGCTTTGTATATAGATTCTTGCTTCGTTTACTCTTATTCTCCTTTTTTACCGTGTTTAATTTGTGAATAATATTTAAATAACTGAACTCCAATCTCTAAGATTATTATTATGTTATCCCATTACAACATGAATTAATAAAACGTTGGAAAAAAAAACTGTTTCTTGGTGGAAATAGTTTTATTTAATTATCATTAAGACATATTAAAAGAAAAACAATGAAGAAGTTTTATATTTAGGTTTTTTTTACAGAACCATAAATAGGCTCGTATACACTAAGACAAAATCCATTGCAGCTGAAAAGCGGAAAAATTATGATCTGTGGAGAAAGATGAGTATAGGGACTCCAAGAATTTTTTTTTGTCAGAAATTACTTCCATTTTCAAAAAACGATAACACAGTAAAACGTATCACTCGCACTTCAATTCTGCTTTTTCACCCACTTGCGCAAAAGTGAGGTTATTTCGAAATGTCATAAAATAATAGACAATTTTTTTTGCGTTTCATTCTGCTAAATGTATATTTGATGAATTAAAATAGTCTGAATTATTTCATACTATTTAATTTGGAAATAAAGTTGAATCAAAACTGCAATACCACATATGGGCCCATATACAGTAAAGGGTTAATTTTTTAATGGTACAACCTGTTGGTCAGAGCTTTTGAAAATTTGATGCAACTCTGTGTTCTTTGTTTTATTTCTAAAAGAAAACCTGTAAAAGAGTAATTGATCATATGATAGTCATCCAAAGTTCGGCGTCCCAGTTTGGAGAAAAATGTTATTTTGACTCGTCTTTGTATAACACGTAAGACCTGTGTTTAAGGTAAAACTAGACCCATTTGCAGCTCATGCCAAAAACACCTGTTCAGTTAAACACATTTTATCTCAATATTCAGTTTTTAATTTCCAGTGTCGATAATTCTTCAATTCAACAGTCATATCTCCTAAAGATTTAGAGAGGGAAAATCCTTACACTAAGGCCTTCTGCGTTTTTTTTACAGTGTATTGGCTTTTTAAACCATATATGATAGTTTTTATTTACTGCCTCTTTCCTTTCAATCAATTTAATCATTCTTATCAAAATGAATATATTGTAATTCATAATTTTTCACCATTATTTTACGTATACATGTGTTTTGCCTTAGATTTGGGGCAGCAAGATCAGGTTGGGATCGTGTGGGATTAAAAACCAATTTCCTATTCTAACACCATTTCATATTTTCAACACTGTTTCAATGGTTATAAAGATTACAGATTAAAGTGTATGAACTGATTTTTGGGAGCATAAATATCCCGTTTTGGCTTGGGATAACCTGGTTCATAGGGCGTTGGATTCGCATCTCTTGGGCAGAGAGTTCGAATCTGCCAGCCGAAGATTCTCCTGTGTGTGTGTGTGTGTGTGTGTGTGTTTGTGTAGTGGCTGTCGCACGTTTCTTTAAATTTGTTGTGGCCAGAAAATCCTCCATGTCGAGAATAATACCACTGGGGTTACTGGGTCAGAGATAATCATTCTCTGCTTCAGATCTAAATTACGATCTGAGTAAGAAGGAATTAATAAAATGTAGCAATGAAGTCCCCCACGTAAAAAGGGTTTGTGACGTATGTGAGCTAGAAGTCAGACTTCTGCCCTAGAGTGCTCAGGGGTCCATACCATCGGAAGCTACTGCAACCTTCCTTAACACGAGAACAACAACATATTCTTTGTTGGTACTCTTAATTCAAACTGGTAAAGAATTTCACAGATTTGGTATAAAAATCTCTTAAAATTTTTTATATATTTAATTGGTTTCGAGTTACCACCTGATAGACAAGAGCAGTTCAAACCAGAGGGAGAAGTCTCCCCAAAACGTTTTTACATACTCTCCAATAAACATGTGAAATGACGAACAATAGCTACTATGTTAACTTTTGTCTAGAATATAGAATTTTGACCATATATTTCGTGTTATCCTTGGTAAGTTAATAGATTAATCGCAGACATACGTTAATATCCAAAATTACGTCAATATTTATGCGTTAGATGCTTTTTTCTCAACCGATTGCAGCAAAGGTTTGACACAAAACTGCATTTATAGTCACAAATACAAATACAATCAAATACAAATCTTGCACCTAATTTTATATATTTAAATCAATGCCTTTTTTAAAATTATGGAGTTAACATGTGTTTGAATGTATAGATCGACAGTCAGTCAATCTGTTGTTGGATTTATCTCAAAATTTGACAAGTGTTTGCAGTAAAAGTGTTAAATTGATTCATAGAATTTTATCTATTTGTATTTTTTTTGTTTTGTAATTATCGTGTTAACTTATATTGGAACAGCCGAACTTATTCTGCAAATATTTTACACAAAATTTTGTTGGAATCTGTAAACTTGGTGTAAAGACAGTATACAAAATTTCAAACGTCTAACTCAAAGCGTTTTTGAGTTATCTTTGCCGCAGACAGATATCACCCAAGAATGTATTTTTCGAACTTGGAGATGTCTAAAACGTAGAGACTCATCTAAATATCCAGTCGAATTTTTTGACAATAGGTATGTTGTTACTAATGGTACTTTCCATGGACAAGCCCCCACTGATTTTAAGCATAAGATATGCGTCTTTTTGTATTACAAGTAGCGCCATCTAGGGCCAAGAGTACGACTTAGCTACACAGATGTCACAACCCACCTCACGAAAGTATACCTTGACGATAGGCATACTTTCTCTATATTACGCATACAAGAGTATAATTTTTTTCGTAATTATGGAATGTCTAAAGCCTTATTTTCGTTACTTAATTTGATGAATGAGTAAATTTACCAAGATCTACGTTAATTTTTTTTTATCAATTAAAATAGTTTCTCTTAGCATGTTTCATACATTAAAAAAAATGCAAGACGTGGTAGTCAGTTTCATAGAGAATGCTCATCTGTTGACTATATAAATTATAGCATAGGCTCCATATGGATGAAGCTGAATCAATCTGAAACCAAAACCATCGCCCGCCTGGATCTGCTTAATAGCTTCACCACCAGAAGCATTCAGACACTCCTCATCAGGGGTAGCAGGTTGCAATCATTACGCCTATCAGAACCCCCATTCCATCGCTGCCCGGTGCCTGTGGCCGGGTCCCAACGGTGGGCCCCTTCTGTGCATGACGTGGCCCTCGCAGTGTGATGTCATGCTCATGCTGTTGCATTCCTGTATAGCCAATCATTGAGGAGTCATTCCTCAGCATGCACGGGAATGTCAGCGGGGAAATTGGAAAGTTAAAAAGTAGGAGAGTCCGCTTTAAAGGAATGAGAGGATAGTGTCCTGGGGGAAATGAATGGAGGATATATTGTTGATGGAGAGGAAGGAGAGAATCAGTATAAGCAGAGGGAGGTCTAATGAATGATTCCCGAGATTTATAGCACGAAATTGCATTTGTAATGGAAATAGCAGGATAATTGGGATTTAAGAAGAAGAAGGGGAAAAAACCGGGTTTGATGGTATGCAACAATTTTATTTTTTTGCTTGCATTATTCAACTTCAGTTTCCCCACGTTCCGAATTTTCCTATATAAATTAACAATATGACGATTGAATTTTCAGAGCACTTTCAGATTTTTAAAATAGTTTTCGTTAATTCTTGAAGTTGCAATCAATTCGTTATCCCGAAGACTTTATATTATTACCCCATTTCCTGCCAAGCCTAAATTATATAAGGTTTCTGTTTTGAGTGTTATTGTTAATCTAAGTTTCATTATTTCAAAATAAATACACATATTGTGTCAAAAATAATTATTTACAAGTATAAAAATCAAACATGAGTGCACTCGTGGTTGGCAAAGGCAATAACCTCATACAATTTAGGCTTGGCAGCGAATGGGTTAAATGAAGTAGAATTTTTCTAAAAGCAATTTATTTGTAGCATATTTTTTTCAAGCTTTTACACTTGTATATTCATGTTTGTGACCATAAAAAGTTTGCTAGTTTGACAAGTTGTACGTTATAATATATTGAAAATATCACGAGTATATTCGTGCTGGCAATGGGTGACACCCTGCCAACCACGAGTATATTCGTGATTGGCAGCGAATGGGTTAAAGGCAATTCATCAAGAAAAAAGTAGATAGAGCCTTTTCTAACTATTAAAAGACTTGTTAAATAAAATTATTCAGGTTATTAAGACTTTTGAATTTTGTGGAATGTTTTGTAGGTATTTGAAAAATATATATATAATGTAATTCTCGTTTACTAAAAGCAATTTAAAGTAAGATAATTTTAAACAAAGATTTCAAAGAATGTTTTCATAAAACGAAATGTTGTAATCAATTATTAAAAATCTGAATTAAAAAGCAAAGGAAGGTTTAAAATAAGTGGAGTTCCAATCTAGTTGAGACGAAAGATTTAATAAGTTCAAAAAATTAATTTTTTGCTTATAGTCTGTGTATTTTATATAGGTTGCTCAAGGTCACATTTTCTACCTCGTTACTGGTTGTCTGCCAAGCAACGCTGAGGCAGACAACATTGTTATTTTTTTTTACATTGCTGTTAACGTATTCATATAGCTTTAGGCTTTATACTTTGTTCAAGTTCGTTATAGTTTGTTTCTGAGTGTGGGATTCATTTACGCTTGCATTGTAGGTTTGAGTGTCACTGTTGTTTGCCTCAGCTTTGCTCGACAAACAACCACAAGCGAGGTAGAAAATGTGACCTTGAACAACCTACAGAAAATATAGACTATAAGCAAAGCTTAATTCTTTTTTTAATCAATCATTAATTTAGGTCTACAAACATAAATATCAGTATTTTCGGTAACCATCGAAAAATTACTCGGAAATATTATTTTTTCAGGAAATAAAATTTTCACTCATTTTTTAAAATTACTGCTCAGCGCATTTAAAGGCTTGAAGGAAAAAAATTTAACTATCCATTGAGTATTGAGAGAATGATTCTGTAAAACTATCTTCCTAGCAATGTGAGTTACTCAGTAAGAAAATATTTCTAACAGCTTGCTTTCAAAAAGGATGTAACGTAGTATCTTATTAACATGCAGTTATCGAAAGTGCACCAATGATTGCAAATTATTTTGAAGTACCTGACTAAAAATGTACATCTCCAATATGACAAGAAAGATTATGAAAGAAGATTATTTCTGATCCTAACAAAAATTAAGCTGTTTTCTTTACTTCATTTAGATTTTCTTTTCTATCGTTGTTAACTAAACATTTCTAAGCATTTGTATTGTGTACTATTGTTTAAAACAGACCTATATGACAAAACTAAATTTTTTTGTATTATGTTAAATAGGTTTTGAAGAAATTAATGCATATTAATTAAATAAAAAATCCCTACAGAGTTTAATATCAACTTGGTGTACAGAGGGAAGTCGCTTGTAACGTGGGTGGATAAAATTCAAAGAGAATACATTCATATGCAATCCAAGAAAAAATTCCCGTTATGAATCCATCAAAAAAAGTGAGATAGCCTGGTTGGAAGGACGTTGAACTCGTATTCCTTAGGTTGCGAGTTCGAAACCGACAGCCGAAGACTATCCTGCATGTGTATGTGTGATTGGCGCTCGTTAAATCTGTTCGTGGTCGCACAGTCCTCCATGTCGAGAGTAATACCACAGGAGGTACTGGGTCAGAGGTGATCGTTCTCTGTTCCAGATCTAAATTACGATGTATGGATGAATGTTTGAAATGCACGAATGAATGGGAATCGAAATTCGGATAATGAATTTTTGTTTCAGATTTTTTAAAATCCATAATAGAAATTAAGCAGCCAATTTTTAATAAAATAGATCATGGTGATCAGTCTCGACATATGCTTAGTTAGCTCACTTTATTCATAACTACATTCTACTTGAAATGTTTTGCTATAGACCTCTCAAAGTTATGATTAAATGATGACAGTATAATACTTCTTTCTGTAAAGCAAAATTGCAGTTTAAAACTATTTTAAACAGAATAACTCTAATAAAATTTATAATCATTATAATTAATATCATCTGCTAATTAATAACAAAATATCTTTTTAAAATATTAATCGAAGCATGAAATGTTTTGCTACAGACCTATCAAAGTTATGATTAAATGATGACAGGATAATACTTCTTTCTGTAAGAAAAGTTCACAATTTTTAAAACTATTCCAAACAGAATAATTCCGTTGAATTTAAAATCTTTATAACTAATTTCGTCTGATAATTAATGCCCAAATCTCTTTTCAAAATATTAACAAAAACAAACGATTTACTATTGCTGTCCTTTGAGCCAAGAGGAAAAAGTTGGCAGCTGTCAAAAAACCCCACCAACACTCCCAAAGCATCTAACCCTCAGTGATTGACGCGCCCCAAACTGCTTCCCTCACTGGAAACAAATCGCGAAACAATGACAAAGGAACAACTTACTTGGAAAGTTATTCACTCCGATAAAGAATCCGGGAAACTTCTTGGCGAAATCGATAATAAATGAATTCAGGGGGTCTTAAGAGCCGGATTGGCAGGGTTATCGGGAAATTTCCGGATTCACAAAAGGGTTGAGAGACAGTTACTTCTTTGGAAATGTTGTCCCAATCTGAAAAGTAAAACAGAGTTGAAGGAAACAAAAGCTGCTGCCGAAATCTTGAATTTTCGCCGTGAAAGGATTGAAAGCTCTGGCAGTTTTGACTGTTTGTGAAGAGATTTGAATGTAACTGGGAATCTGAAGTGCAAATCGATTTAAATAAGCTGCGACGTAATGTGACTTTAAAATGATAATTTGAATTTTATCGAGCGATTTGAATTAGAATGAGTTGAGTTTTTTTTTAAAGATTTATTTAGATGTTTAGAATTGCCACCCAATACAACTGTTTGAATGTTCATGGACTTGCAAAACAGAAGGTGCCGTCGCAGCAAAGGCGAAACGCGTTAGAATCAAGAGATTGAACTTGTTTCATAAAAGGAGATGAAATACATTTGTTTTTAAAATTTGGAAACAATGACTCTACAGGTAAAGTTTATGAATGATGAACCTGGAGATCTAATACCACAGGATTTAACAACTTAACTATTTTATATTTTTTATTATCTAATAAAATATCACCTTCGTCGGCTTTCTGGGACAGAAGTAGCGCTACTTCTTCTTGTTTTGTGAATCGCGGGTTTGGGTCCTGGTTCGGGCATGGTTGTTCTTCTGTGTGCTATTTGTGAGATGTATGACTGTGCCCCGTTGTAAAAAGTGGCTGTGCAAGCGCGTGTGTGTGTGAGTTTCATTCTCATATGAGCTAGAAGTCAGACTTCTGCCCTCGAGTGCTCAGGGGTGAATACCTTTAGAAGCTACTGCACACCTCTTTCCGTGGTAAAAAGTGTACACATCATCAAGATGACACCTTCTATTTTAGGATTATTTTCTTATTTTGTTTCAAATGAAAATCCATTGAAAACCTGACTTATCTACGTATTCGAAGTAATTTTCATATTGAATTATAATCATTATGGATGGTTTAGTTTTAGTTTACAGCTAACAAAATTCAATAAATTGATGCACGTACGGCATACGGGCAAAATATTTAAGCGATTAAAATATATAGTTTCATATGAAACACATCTGAAGCAATGACTCTACAGGTAAAGTTTATGAATGATAAACCTGCTGATCACTTAAATGTTTTAACTGAAATGATTAACCACTTAACTGTTTGATTTTCTTTATTATTTAATAAGATGACATCTTCCATTTTAGGAATATTTTTTTATTTTGTTTCAAATGAAAATTCATTGAAAACATGACTAATCTATGTATTCGAAGTTGTTGTGACTTATGGCACTTTCCAAGGACAAGCCACCCGCTGACACAGCAGCAGATTTAAGCCGAAAGGAGCGTCTCTTGTTTTTGAAATAGCGCCAACTAGGACCAAGAGCACGACTTAGATACCCACTCATCACTTTCGCTTGCACAGCCCCCTTTTTACATAGGGGCTCAGTCACACACCTCACAGATAGCACACAAAAGAACAGCCATTTCCCGTGCCGGGACTCGAACCCGGGATTCACAGAACACGAGGAAGACGCGCTACCTCCGTGACAGAAAGCCGGCATGTTTAATCTACTAGCATAAAAGAATGGTACATTGAACTAAGAGAGAGTTGAGCTAATATATGCTACATGATAAAAAGCTCTATAAAAATGAAAACGTCATTTTATAAATGTTACATAAATGGCAGTTCATTTACTTTTTAAAAATGGATGTATATTAAAATTGAAAATGCCAATTTTGATGAATACTGGAATGAGACCGATAAAATAGGTTCTCTCTCTATGAGAGTTTGCTATTTACTTAGTATCAAATTTATATCCTTATTAGATATAGTATACAGTATAAATACTTATAAAAGTTGATATTAATCTAAATAATAACCAATTTCCTTGGTATTTACTTGATAAATCCTATTTTCTTCTCCTTACTGCCTGCTAACTAGAATGCTTTTTCTCTAGCTAATTCGGATATTCCTAGTGATATCAGAGAAAACGAGTTTTATTCTAGTTCATTCGAGTTTCGGCTGATTTTTAGTTTTAACTCTAACACATCAACATTATAACAATTTTAACACGCTAAGATTAAGAAGCCGGATTTCTGGCGCAGAGGTAGCGCTTCTTCTTCATTTTCTGGGAGTCCCGGTTCGGGCATAGTTGTTCTTCTGTGTGCTATCTGTGAGGTGTGTGCATGTGCCCCTCTCCCTGTAAAAAAGGGGTTGTGCAAGCGAATGTGGTGGGTGTGTAGCTAAGTCTTACTTTTTGGCCCTAGTTGGCGCTACTTCAAAAACAAGAGATGGTTCTTTCGGCTTAAATCTGCTGCTGTATCAGCAGGGAGGGGGGGGGCTTGTCCAATATGGCACTTGCTATAAGTAACGATAACAACAAGATTAAGAAACAGGATTTATATAAAATACAATAGAATTTTGGCAGCTGATTCATCCAAAAGCTTTAAAATAAGCACTATGATCATCATTTTACTTCACAATGCGTCCTGAAAATCCATTATCCTTTGAGAGAAACGAAAGTACATAAACATGTACTTTCGCGTTGACTTCACAATCGCAGTCCTTCTCCGCAAGCTTCCAGAGGCATGAGTCTTCGACTGGAGGCATTGAAGAGTGTGGTAATAAATGCCCTCCCCCGGTCCATTCCTCTTTTCTTAGGGCCATTAGTTTTATTCTTTTAATCCTCCTGAGCTGGCGATTAGCATTTTCGACTTGTGACTCACGGCAACCCCTCCACATTCTATGGGAGGTCTTGCCTCGACTGACCCCTTCCCCCATCGCACGGTCCGTTACCTCCGCTCTTCAAGATCCTAATGAATGCAACCTGTTCCCGTTGACTTTGTTCCTCAGATGGGATGTGGTGGGCTGCTGGAAAAAGGTTCTGAGAGGCAAGAGTAAAAGAAATGTGGATAGATGTGGAGGGTTCTTTAAAATTAAATAAAGTAATGTTTTAAATAACCATTTAATGACTTATTGTTGGTTTCGTTTCAACTAAATTGTCTTTTATTATTTATATCCTGTCAGAACATGGTGTTATTTTTGGGATAAGGTTTTCGGCCTCAAATGAAATGCGTAGGTGAAAAATAAAAATTCTATTATCTGGACGAGAATCTCAAAAAATCAGTTTTTAATAACGCATTGCCATTGCTTTTACAGAAGCTCCGAGTTTTAAAAAAATAAGTCAATGACTGCAACAGATAAAACCTAGAAAAATGTCATTTTGAGCGCGCGATTATACGGAATGAAATAAATAGGAAATGGGATGTTTTTTTTAAACAATCAATGCGACACAAAGATTTTGGATCGTTTGCAATACTAAAGGGACTCATACAATGAAAACATTCAAATGAATAAAAATATAATTTAACTCGCACAGGCACGTGGTGCTTGACCATTCAAGAAATGATATATTGAAATATGCATAGCAGATTTCATTTTAACCTTTCAATAAAAATCCTTGTAATTTGATTTTAACGGCGACCAAAAAATGCAAAGAAAACATTTCGCCAAATCAAAAAAAAAAAAAAAATAAATAAACTCAATTATACTATAAAAACGCTATATTGTTTGTTAATGGATATCGCAAAATTGGCGAAATTTCCTCTTGACTTTTGTGGTTGTCGTTACAACCGTCATATATCAGTTTGTTTCGTAGTTATATGAAACAGAGGGTTAACAAAGACCTACTAAATGTGGTTAAGACATATTTTTAATAAATTTCCATTTAAAAGAATTTTTTTGTTAAAAATCAAGGCAAATTTTTATATTTTCATCAAATAAAAATATTGTTCGACAAAAAAATCCTTTTACAATATACTAAAATTTTTAAAATTTATGTCCTGAAGATAAAAATTTAACTGTCATAAAATCTTTCAGAACGTTTAAATATGAAAAAATTAAAAGAAATTTTGCAAGAATAATTTTTTTTTATCATTGTAACGACATTCTTACCATTCACAATGAGTAATCAAAATTTCAGCAATGCATCTTTTTAAAGCTTTCTTTTAAGTGGAAATAGGTTTTCGTCAATGTATATTGCTATTATAAATGTGAAAAATTCGATGGATGATGTTAGTGAATTACGCCAGAACAGCTGAACGGAATTGGACGAAATTTAGTACAGAGATAAATTATAGTCCAGAATAGGACATGGGCTACTATTTATTGCGGTTAATTGAGTAGTTAATTTTTTATTAATTAAAAACTAACTTTCCCGCCAAAAAATCTTCGTTTCCCCAACGCTAAATGAGTAAGACTTCAGTTTGTTTTTCCCCCCACGCTAATGAAATTAGACTTAACATGTTTTCGATCGATTATTTCAAACGATTCTGTTTATTTTCTTAATGTTTGATGCATTTAAAGTCAGACATTGTTAATTAATCGATTTTTCGGATTCATATTGAAGTACTTTTGAATTAAAATAAAACAGAATAATAGAAAGAAAAAAATTCTAATATGTATTGCATTACCCAAACTAGCGTAGCAAATTCATGCATTTGCGTTGCCCGAATCGGCATTGAAAATGTACACGTGCAGTGCGTTGTAACTGTTTACAACTGCATTTTCAATTTAATTAAAAGTTTAAAAATTACGTGTATAATATTGTAATAGCTATCTCAATCTAAGTCGATAAATAAAATAGATTTGATTTGATTTTAAAGAAATGCCGACTTGATTTGCTGTTTTGCTTTATTTCAGGTACACACTATAAATAAACTGTTTTTAGGTTAATTGTATGCTTTTCCTTGTGTACGAAGTAAAAGCTAGTTTAATATAAAAGATATTTTTATTTCGAATTTAAAGTTACATATAAACCGTATGCAAGGAAAATATTTTTTGAACAACAAGATTTATAAAATTATTTAATAAGTATATAAAAATTCGAATTATATGCTTTGAATATAAGAAATTCCTCCGTTTTTTTAATGTTTTCTATGATTATTTAAGAGCTGCCTGACACTCAATAAGAAAAGTAACATTTATATACTTTTCATAGCTCATTACAAATTTTATAAAGTTTGCTGTTATTTATAAGGTTGTTTCGTTGTTCTAAATGCGTTTTTTTAAATCTTATTTTCAGAAATCAGCAATAAAAATAATATGTTGTGTGTGTTTTATTTTTAAGCTTTGTTATTATTTTTTTGAAGTATAATTTCCAGCCTAAAAATTATTCTTTTAACCAGAAATTTTAATTTTTAATGAATCTGTAAGCAAAATTTCTTTAAGAGATTAAGTGAATTATTAAGATTATTTTATGTCACCAAGCTATTGACGACCTACTATTTTAGGTTTTATGATCCATTCAGCATATTATATGATGCAAATAATTTTCATTTCCACTTTTTACATTCTGGTATATAGAGAATACAAAGAGAAAGTGTTGTAATTATCAAAAGAATATTGGACTTAGAGGTTTTAACGAGCCTCGACGTTTTAAAATTCTCCGACACTGAAATACATATTTTTAATATAAAGTTTGTTTGACGCTCTGTCTGTTATTCAGTGAATTCAAAAACGCTTTGATTCAGATGGATGCAATTAAGTATAAAGTATTTATAACAAATTTGGGTATCCCTTACAAATTTGGAACAAATATAACTGATGACATTCCCATTGATAAAGTTATTCTGTCTCACTGTCCCAATACAAGATAACATAATAATTACCAATTGGAAATTACAAATGGGCTCTAAGAATAGATTTTGGAACGAAAACTTATCACATATAATGTAGATTTATATCAACTTTTGAACCACATGTGTCAAAGGATTAATCTTCTGTCAATCTGTGTTTAAAAGTAAAGTCTATCGAACTGAGCATACATTTAATTCAGGGATGAGTATTACTGAGATTGATAAGCCTTTTTTTAGCATAAAAAGTATAGACTCAAATCAAATTATGAGCTATTTGTCAAAGGCTAAAAAGTCTAACTATTTGATATTATCGTTGTTTTCCTGTTCCGCTTTACAATGGAAGGAGGGGGAGGGGCAGTATCTTCTGAAGGTATGGATCCCTGAGTACTCGAGGACAGAACTCTGACTTCTATCTCACCCACATCACAAACCCTTAATAAGGGACGGACTTCATTCATTCATCCTCTGATCGTAATTTAGACCTGGAACGGAAAACGATCGCCTCTGCCCCAGTACCTCCAGTGGTATTACTCTCTGCATGAAGGACTTTGTGACCATGACAGATTTAGCCTCCACCATTCACACGAAGATTCCACGGCTGGCGGGTTCGAATTCAAGGATGCGAATCCAACTATCTACCAACCACGGTATCTCGATCAGTATATCTAGTTGTTTCTATATGTAATAAGAGAAATACATTTAACAAGCAAAGAATTAAATAAATGAATGGAATTGTATTGTAATTAATGTGTTGTTGTTACGTATGGCACTTGTCATGGACAAGCCCCTCACTGTTACAGCAGCAGATTTCAGCCGAAAGGAGCGTCTCTTGTTTTTGAAGTAGCGCCAACGAGGGTCAAGAGTACGGCATAGCTACACACTCATCACATTTACTCACACAGCCCCTTTTTACAGAGGGGCAGAGTCACACATCTCACAGATAGCACACAGAAGAACAACCATGCTCAAACCGGGACTCGAACCCGGGATAGACGCGCGGCCTCTGTGCCAGAAAGCTGGTGTAATTAATGTGTAGTTGTTACACATTCGATCTCTAAACGAACATCCAAAATGGTATATTTATATGAGTAGCATTCCAATAATTAACAACCAAATTATATGCTAATACGCTGTTTTGTAACTTTTGTTCCCAAGAGAATATTGCTAATCATGCACAAATGATTATCTTTTTTTTATTAAACTTCTAAAAATATAACTGTCATGTGGGAATTTCTGAAAATAAAAATCTGAAATATGTGTTAACTTTCGGCAGAAGGTCTACAATTTAGGGCTGTGGGGAGGGGGATATATTCTAGTCTTTTTATGGGCTGCATACAAATAATAAATTCTTAATACGTTTTTAATGATTCGCTATTTATAGTTTTCACATTTTGTGTGTTTTATGCTCTTTTTGCAATGTACAATAGGTGCTTCTTTAATTGTACATTTTGTTTTATATATAAGATTTATGTAAGAAAACATAAATCAACCTCCAGTTATTTGTTTTATTATGTTATGTTATTACGTGTCGATCTATGACGGCATATAGTAAACAATACATAAATAACTACCCATTTTCGGTTCTTTTCCGTCAGCCGGGCTCAATCGAAAAATCACCAAAGAAATGTGGCTGATTTCAACATTATAGAGTGTTTTTTCGCTTGCATCTGGCCATAGGAAAAGTACCCCGTTTTCTTTATGAAACTTCTATAGACATGATTCTAATGTGATATTCTTTGAAAATTAAAATCTGAGCAGTTGAGGTGTTCACTTGTGACCTAAGGTCTTTCATTTAGAATGGGGGTGGGGGATAAATTCTTGTCTTCTTATTGACATTACACAAATAATACTTTCTTAATACCTTTTTAGTGATTATTTTTACCATTCACTGTCGTTAAGCACACAAAATGTGAAAACTACGTTGTAGTTTTCCCATCTTGTGTACTTAACGTCCATTTTACAACGTAGAACAGATTTTTTCTGTTATACTTTTTCTTTTATAAATAAAATTTATATAAGAAAAATTAAATCAGCTTCCAGCCATTTATTTATGTTTATTCATGAATTTTCCTTCCACACGATTGCCCAAACCTACATGATTTCACCACTCCCAGGAAATCGTCTGCAGTTCGACAATCGGGAGAGAATCGGTTTCTTCGTTTGCACGGCGTAGGGCAAAGTGTAATTAAATAAATTTTTCGTAACGGCTCTACGGGGGGAGGTGCATCTGTGAACAATAACATGCACCTGAGCCCTCACCGATCGGCACGTGTTCCCGCACATGATTTGGTTTCGAGTGCCGAAAAAGTCTAATGGGAGGAGGTGTACGTGAAAGAGGATATGCCGTCAAAGTTTTGTAATGAGATTGAAGGGAGGTCTGTGAAGATGGTGTTTTTTATAGCATTATATGTAAATTTTTGATACAAAATCAATAACCATTGCTTTAACCTTTGATATATTATAGTTTTACAATATGTTAAACAAATTCATTCGAATTTGAAATTTACAGTATTGTTGAATGTGCAGTGTTACTTATAATTATTAAAATTTTAATTTTTTACACAAAATGCTTTAAGAACTGATTTCGTTTTTTATTATAATCTTATAATACCCAATTTCAAATTAAATTTTTAAAATTATTTCTTGGAAAAATAACCATTGTTTCGGAAAGATTATTTTAATATATTTTAGTTTTTCATAACTATTCGAACCGTTGATGATGATGATTTCATTCAAATGACTTCAAATTAGATATTTTTTTTTATTTCATAGAAGTTTTAAAATCGTAATTATTTAATTTGTGATATTTTTGAGGCTATGGAGTCACTAACTGTGAGTAATATATCCATACATAGTATACAACTGTGAGTAATATATCTATACATAGTATAAAACTATGAGCAATATATCTATACATAGTATACAACTGTGAGTAATATATCTATACATAGTATACAACTGTGAGTAATATACCTATACATTAAAATCGAGGTATATTTCTCATGATAATACTTGAGGTCATTATTTGTTTGTATTCTCAGTAAATATCGAGTTTTTTTGATGCTCGTGTTTGTTTTGTCTTTGTGAAAAGGGGATTTTATAAAATAATTAAATAACTGTTCCTGAAATTCATCTGTCATTCATCCACCCTATAATGAAGTAATAAAAACTCGTATCCTTACATAGTTAATTAAAATTAACACACACACACACGCGCGCACGCAGTATAAGAAATAAAAAGTCATGCTTCTAGGGTTAAAATAATCAGTAATATTTATAGTTTGTAAATATTTTGCAGCAACAAAATAATTTTAATCAAAATGAGTGGAATAATGAAATATTGCTGCTGCTAATATCAAAATTATTAAAATGATATCGTCTAATTAAATATCTTGCATTCCTTTTGGTTTCTAAATCAATTTCAATAGTATGTTATTCAATATTTATTTCCATAAACATTCATACTAATTCATTTCGTTTATTAATAAAAGAAAATATATTTGTTCTTTCCTTTAATAACAATGAAAGAAAATGCATTTAAATAATCGTTTGCTCAAAAAGAAAACAACAACAATAACGACTAACGATTACGATATAACAAATTCAATTATTATTAGAACAAAACAAGCGACTAAGTTTTTAAACAATTCGGAGTGACGCAGCCTTTTAACTAATTATTGCGACAATTTAATATCTTCGGAAAGCGAGGCGAAATTGCGGTAAAACTGTTATATTATTCCCTTCACTAACCATCCATCCATCGAAACGTTATCGCACGTTAATTGCTTTTAAACCACCTAACTGGTTAAATTGCATTAAGATCGTTACATTATCTGCCAAGTAAACATTCCGGCCTACCTTGGGCTGAGTTCCAGCGGGTGGAATTCTCTGCGGTTTATTACAGCAGGAGGGCCTCGAATATTAAAATCCGCGTCCTAAATCAAACACAAAGTTTTAATTAAATGACGCCGGTTTAAGTGAGTCCTGCCCTCAAACCATCGGTGGCTGGCATTTCGAGCGAATTAAGCGGTAATGCAATTTTAGGGCTAAATGAAATGGACATGCGGAACATAACGGAAGTGGTCTGCGGTTTATTTGGAAGCCCGCCGCTGTAATTATGGAATTTTGTTGCTTTGATTGCAATTATCCAAACATATGCTAGGAAGTTATTTGGATTGCTGAAAAATTATATGAAAGGTTTAATTAAAGTATATTTTTGGAACTGGAATGAAGTAAAGGTAATAATCATTTAATGTTTTTAAATTTTTAAAAGGTTTTTATCATGTCAGAACACGGTGTTGTTTTTGGGATAAGGTTTTTGGCGTCAACAGAAAAACATTAGTTCTTTTTCTGCTCTTTTTATGTATAAGAATCTCTAATATTTATAAGAGCTCTGAGGCTAAATACAAAAAAAAAAAGATTAAAATGAAATCCGCTAAGCATATTTCAATGTATCGTGCCAAAACATTATTTTCTTGAACGGCCAAGTACCACGTGCTCGTGCGAGTTAAATTATATTTTTATCCATTTTAATTGTTCCGTTGAATGAGTCCCTTTAGCATTGCAAACGATCCAGATAAAACGTTTTCTCGCATTCATTGTTCAAAAAAAATATATCACATTTCCTATTTGTTTCATTTCATATAATCACGTTTTCAAGATGATATTTTTCTAGGTTTTATTTCTTGTAGTCATTAACTTATTTTTTTCAATCAGAGCTTTTATGCGATGGCAACGCATTATTAAAAGCTGATTTTTTGAGCTGCACGTGCAGATAATAGAATTTCAATTTTTCGCCTACGGATTTTTGTCTACCTTATTACCATAATAACATCATGTTCTGACATGATAATATAGATACATTTAAGCTTTTATTAAATACTGGCATATCAATATTTATTATCATGTCAGAACATTATGTTATTTTGGAACGTTATTCTGGAATTCGTTATTTGGGGTCAACAAAAACCTGTAGATGAAAAATAAGAAAAACCGCTGGCAAAAAATTGAAATTTAACTATTTGCATAAGCATCTAAAAAATCAGCTTTTAATAACGGGTTGTCATTCCATTTGAAAAAGCTCCGATTAAAAAAATTAAGTGAATGACTACAGCAAACAAAACCTAGATAAATTTCATTTTGAGCGCGTGATTATATGAAGTGAAATAAACAGGAAAGGGAATATTTTTTTAAACAATCAACGCGAGACAAAGTGTTATGGATCGTTTGCAATACTAAAGTGACTCATTCAATGGAACCATTAAAAAGAATAAAAATATAATTTAATGTGAAAGAGACACGTGGTGCTCGGCCTTTCAAGAAATGATGTTCTGACACGATACATTGGAATATGCATAGCAGATTTCATTTTAGTCTTTTTTGTATTTACATTTGAAATTCTTATAAATATTAGAGTAAAATATAACATTAGTGTGTTTATAAATATTATAATTTCTTATATATAAAAAGAGTAAAAAAATTACAAATGCTTATTCCAGAAACTCTTTTAACTGATTATTTATTTTAATTATTTAACATTCTGAGATGTTCTACATATGGAGTCCTGTCTTCATCTATTAATACCTATGTTTTTTTTTAATCAGAATTTTGAATACTTGGAATTTTAATTATGGCCAGCTGCCTTTAGTGATCGGATTGAATGCCATAAACATGATTGAATTATTTTTCCAATATTCACAGCTTTCAAATACCTTTATGTCAAATTGTACAGCAGTGAATGAAATGACCTGTAGGTAGGCCTAGTGCATAATTTTTAAATTATTATTGAAGAATTATCAGTAAAATTTTATGATATACTTATCGTCGAAATGTTGGTTTATTAAAATGTTTCCAACAAATCTCTTTTGAAAAAAGAAAAACGTTTAATAATAAATTTTATTTACAATCCATTACCTCACATACAACATATTCAATTTTATTATTAGAAGTGATATTGTACCTATGTTATTATCATCTTTCTGTATGGCATTTTATTACTTCTGTTATCAGTAACTGTTTATCATAATTGATAAAACGCTTATATCAGTGAAAAAGTTATTAGTTGATATAATATACATTAATATCAGCTTAATTTGGATTGGCTTCTAGGACAGAGTATTTAGTATACTTTAAAAGGAATTGTTTATTATCATCTGAGAACATGATGTTGTTTTGTGAGAATGTTTTGATGTGCCCGAAATTTACGGGCAAAAATTATTTTTACCCGATTTTACCAGTATCGCATTATTATTATGTATGCTTTTTTAAAAGGCCTACCTGCTTTTACTAGCATTATTTTATTATTACGTGTGCTTCTTTCACAGCAGATGCGTTTTCAAAAGGCTGACGAAGAATTAGGACATCATAGCTGTTATTTCACCACAAAATCGGTCAAGCTCCAAAATTTTGCTTGACAGCTGGAAAAATTGAAAAAGAAGTTTGAAACTTTTTTTTTATCATTTTATATATAGATATACCTATACATATATTAAAGAGGGATAGAGACCGATAGAGAAGTTCTCGTGATTGTTTCAAACTGGTTTAAATTGGTTAATGACTTAAATTAATTAAGATAAATAATAACGTTCTCACATGATAACCTGAAATTTACTATCGAAGATATCAGTATTTAAAATTTTTTTATTATTATTATTCCATTGTTAGAGATATTATTGATGTCAAGTTTAAACATATTGCTAACAAATAACAAAATGAAATTTTGACAATTAAATGATGTTTATTATTTCAGGAATCATCTAACCTATTCATAATGCCTTATTATTATTTTTTTTCAACAAATGCGAAACTTGTAATGCTTAATAAGGTGTTGAGACATCATTAGACATATTTTAGACCTCATTTATCATAGACCTATGTAAGAATATATTATTAGTTTACATTAAAACATATTCTATGTGTAAATATTAAATTAAATAAAATATTAACATTACAGATTCTACAATATCACGAATATTTTGTCATTTTCTTTGTTTTCCTACTTTACCTTAGTATATAATTTCGGCACCACAACAAATAACTGAATTATTTCTTGCGAGAGAGGGACGATGAATGTGTGGAAGATTCGCAAGAGTAATTCATTGCTTTATTTAACTTATTGTGATAAAATCTATGTAAAATTTTGAACAGTGGATGTTCTAATCATCCCCCCAATATTACGAGGTCCTCGTAACACTGCCTCACTGGACAAAATTCCAACTTGCTTCGCAAAGTGGACTGAAGTGAACTCAGCTTGCCCCCGTCTCCTTCAAGCTTTAAAAAATGGTCCAATCTACATAGTTAAGCATTGTGGCCCCTCCACGTGCTTGCGGTGATCAGAAGCGGGGGGTTCAGGTGGCCCATAGATCATTTTCGGCCCATTGGCCAGGGACCTAATACCGACGCATGACGTGTTCCCCTAGAGACTCATGACGTCATGCCGATATCTCCTCGAAAGCGTGCTTATAACCAACGGTAATACCTGCATATGCCGGAATTTACTACCCCGCGAACAATTGAGCAGTATTATTCCCCGAGGCTCTTTCTTTCTCTCCCTTCTTTTCTTTATTTCATGTTTATGGCGTTGTTCGTTTAATTGACTTGTTACAGAGGGCAGTGTGTTGAAGAATTTCATAGGGGGAGGGTGTTGAGTATTGGAATATGTATAACTATTTCAGAAATTTTATTTCTATTTTTTTGTATGAAGAAGGTAATAAATATGGAATGAATGATTTTGTAGATACGGATATTATATGTATATTTCTGAGTAATTTATGAAGTCTTGTTTCTATTTTTGTGAGAAATATAAGAAAATAATTCATAAGATCAGTGTATAGATTATCACAGATCAGTACAATATTCATCTTAGTGCGGATCTTATGATCCACACTTAGATATATGTGTTAAGAACTTAGAATTGCCGATCTGGACGTTCCGACTCGACTTCCGGCCGGGGCATGGTTGTTCTTCTGTGTTCTATCTGTGACGTGAGTGAATGTGATTCCCCCTGTAAAAAGGGGCCCTGATGAGTGTATACCCCTGATAAGTGTGTATACCCCTGATAAGTGTGTATCATCTTCATATGAGCTAGAAGTCAGACTACTGCCCACTGTGCTCAGGGGTCCATACCCTCAGAAGCTATTGCATCCCCCCTATATATCTTGTCCAAATTTTCAATCATTGATAAAATACTTTGTATTCATCTACTCAAACTCAAGTAATTTTTTAAAAACTTGTCATAGAGGACTTTTCATGTTAATACAGTTTTTTTTTCAAATATTAATTCACTAATTTTTATTAACTAATTAAAAAATTAATTCTCGCCTTTAGGGTGGTTCTCTATAGTATTTGCAGTCGTTATGTAGGGATAGCCTGGTTGGTAGGTCGTTGGATTCGCATCTCTTGTGCTGCGAGTTCGAGCCTGATCGCAAATTTCACCATGTCGAGAGTTATACCATGTGGGGGATTGAATCAAAAGTTATCGTTATGCGGGGTCTCAGGTGTCCGTACCCTCCGAAGCTATTGCACCCCTCCTTTCGTTATAAAGCGGAACAACCGTTGAAATTATTTAATAAAATGTAACTAAAATAAAAACATACAAAAACTAATAGATAAGACGGTTAACCGTTTGAAAAATGGTTCAATTTTGGTATGAACCTACACTTTAGATGCTTAACCAAAGCTTATCGATATCAGTTATTACGCCTGAATTATGTTCAGTTCGATAGACTTTACGTTTAAATACATGCTGACAGAAGGTTAATCTTTTGACACATGTGCTGCAGAATTTGATTTAAATCTACACTATATGTGATAAGTTCTCGTTCCAAAACCTATTCTTTGAGCCCTTTTACAATTTCCAGTATGTAGTTATTGTGTTAACTTGTATTGGGACAGTCAAACAGAATAACTTCATCTCAATGGGAATGTTATTAGCTATGTTTGTTCCAAATTTGCTAGGGATTCAGTAACTTTGTTATAAAGACCGTAAATTTCATCCATCTGAATCAGAGTGTTTTTGAATTTCCTGAATAACAGATAGAGCTTAAAACAAACTTTATATCAAAAATATGTATTTCGGTGTGTCATCTTCATATGAGCGAATGAGATAAGAGTGTGTCATCTTCATATGAGCGAATGAGATAAGAGTGTGTCATCTTCATATGAGCGAATGAGATAAGAGTGTGTCAACTTCATATGAGCTAGAAGTCAGACTTTTGCCCTCGGGTGCTCAGGACCCTATTCCCACAGAAGCTACTGCACCTCTCCTTCCGTTGTAAAGCGGACACGTCATCATTATCACTTAGGATTGCTTAGATAAGACTATTTGAAATTATAGAAAGAATATTGTAATTCTGAGCCATGATTTGAAGAAAAGAGGACAACTGGTACAGAATCCCCTATTCATACTTACGTTTTCTTTCTAATAGATATTAACATGTTGTACCCACAAAACAGCTAACCCCGACCTGCCTTAGCGTACGGGTAATCAGAATGGCCGAGTTGGAGCGAAGTTTAAGATGGGTACTAGGATAAATTCAGAATTGATGCCATAATACATAATAAAGTTCTTCAAAAATGTTTGTTTGGAAAAAAGTTACGGCTGATATTTTTAATTATAATGATAGAGAAGTGGAAAATTTTTAATATACTGGTAAAATTTGAAAAGAAATATTTCAATATTTGTCTGTCTTAATGAACTGCTGAGAATATAAATTGTGTAAAATACACATAAAAATAAGCATTTTCTTTTTGTAAAATATTTATTTTCGAAGCATTCACTAGTTATTTTTATTAAAAGTGTGAATATCTGATTTTTATGATTTTTTTTTATTTTACAATTTTTTAAATTGTAGTATTCGAATTTGTAAGAGTAAATTCTTAAGCATCTGAAATTTTCTCCAATTATTCCTTTTCTTATATATAATTGAATATATTAAACATAAAAGGGATTAACCCCTTGACATACGAATTTATTTAACTTTCTAATTCGATAACACATCCTATTTTGGTAATTTATAGTTAATTTGATTTTTTAAAAATATATATGGAGCATTTGGGATACCAAATCGTTTCATATTGATTTTTTCGTATTTAAATACTTAATTCTGTGGCTTGGTTGCAGACTTGAAAATAAAAATTCAGTAATTTGATGCGCGTGTCAGACACGTCATTGTATGCGAAGTGGTTAATATCTTTTGACTAAAAATTCTTTATTTATAAATTTATGAAAATTAATACAAATGAGAATATACGATCGAATATCAATATTGAATATTTGTATCTGAATTTTTGGTAAAAAAAGTTGTTACATCCTCTGCAAAGACCAAAGTTTAAATCAATAATAAAAATGTTGTGTTTGAAGCAGAGTCGTGGCCAAAATCAAGGAAAGGCAGGTTGAATTTTTTAAGTTCGTATTATTCCATTGTAAAAGGCACGTATTATGTACAAGCAGAATGGACACAAAAACAGACGAAGGTTACAGAGATATAAAGAGAACGAAATCATTTTAATTGGTCTTATATACCACGATATTCTCATAAATCTGACACGCGTCTAATTTTGACAGGAATTCTGATACGTGTTGACCTTGATAAGAGAAATGCAAAGACCAAGAGAAACTATTTACATCATCAATCTCTATCCCTCCACTCGGTACGTGGACTGATGGCACTGTATTTTTATAAAGCTTCATTTGATTCATTAAAAAGGAAAAGTAGAATGGGATCAGGAAGTATTAGAACATTATTAGAATCAGGAACATTTCAGAACGAAGTAATTATGGACTAAATTGAGGCAAACGTTGGAAATGAATTAAAATTGAAATGATCCAATCCAATCCAATCCAATCCAATCCAATCCAATCCAATCCAATCCAATCCAATCCAATCCATCCATCCATCCATCCATCCATCCATCCATCCATCCATCCATCCATCCATCCATCCATCCATCCATCCATCCATCCATCCATCCATCCATCCATCCATCCATCCATCCATCCATCCATC
>JAOUZG010014174.1:4467-14597 GCA_026289955.1 Argiope argentata | reverse complement strand
ATATTCATAAAATATAATTATTAGATAAAGATTTAAATGAAATCTGCTATGCATATTTCAATGTATCATGTCAGAACATCATTTCTTGAACGTCCAAGCACCACGTGCTCGTGCAAGTTAAATTATATTTTTATTAATTTTTATCATTTCATTTGATGAGTCACTTTAGTATGGCAAACGATCCAAAAAACGTTGTCTCGCATTTATTACTTTAAAAAAAATACAGCATTTCCTATTTATTTCGTTTCACATAATCACGTGCTCAAAATGATATTTTTCTAGGTTTTATTTGCTGCAGTCATTAGCTTATTTTTTTTAATCAGAGCTTTTGCAAATGCAATCGCAACGAGTTATTAAAAGCTGATTTTTTGAGATGCTCGTGCAGGTAATAAAATTTCTATTTTTTGCCTACGTAGTTTTGTTGACGCCACAATTCTCATTCGCAAAACAACATCATGTTCTGACATGATAATAAATGTTCTAACCGAAGCAGATTTAATCTCATTACTACTGATCATATAAATACTAAATCTCAACTAGTTAAAACAGCATTCTAAATGCATGCTGGTTAAAACTGCGTAGTGAAGCATTCGAGCTTATAATGATTTTACTGCTGACACTGTTTAAGCTGAAGTTATTCGGGAAAAAATTATTTCTTTTATCGTGGGCTTCCAAATTCAACATATATGGTAGCAGAAAATTGTCGGATTATTGAGGGGGTTCGGAATATAGAGAATCGTATATCTCTGAATTGCCCTATGCAACGTTTTTGTCAATGCCTATCGTTAGTTCACACTCACCCTATATATATTCAAATATCTTGTTCAAATTTTAAATCGTTAATAAAATACTTTCTATTCATCCACTCAAATTCAAACACATTTGTAATGACACTTGATGTCAATTCAGTTTTTTTTTCAAATATTAATTCATTCATTAAATCGAATTAATTTTTTAGTACTTTAAATTAGAGTTTTAGCAATCTGTAATGAAAATTGAAATCAGCAGGCAGTAGCTCAAAATGCGAGGATTTCAGTATTTTTCTCGTGAAGGGGAAGAATGCGAGTTCCATTCTTGCAAAAATCTATCTTTTTTTTGATAAATTTTTACTTTAAGTATGCGTTTTATTCAAATGATTCCCAAGACTGAGTTAGCAGTTGTGGTTTAGGGGTTAGAATGAAGGATTTTTGTCAAAAATGTAAAACTAAAGCAATTTTGACCTTTAGGCTCAATTCTGATTTCTCTCCTTAAAATCTTTGTCATCAATTGTTGGTATCTTCTCTTACTTAACCTTAAGATTGAGCTACAACGGGTCAAGAAAAAAAATTGAGAAAGAGAATAGAATATTTCAAGAAAATTCGCTTTCTATTTTGTCACTTAATATTGGGATTCTGCCTTATATATATGAATATTTATATTAATTGTAGTTATTTTATAAAAAGTAACTAAAATGAAAATTTTCTTTTTTGACCTAAGTAGGAATTGACTATTTTTTTAAAAAATATTATTTTTTTAAAGATTTTATTTTATTATATTTCTTTAATCAAACACAATTATTATATCATGCATAATTTATATTAGAATATTCAAATAAAAATGGATGTAAACATATAGATGTACATATTATTGCATGCTTGCTTAAAAGAAAATTAAGAAACAACAACAACAAATATATGATTTTTTTTCTTATCTTTCTACCTTTGAGAGCATTTAAAATGCCAGAATTTCAGATAAATTAAATACAGAATAAGAGAAATTTACTAAGTCCACTTATACATCACTAATAATTTTACTTTTCTTTACCTCAGGAACTATTATAACGATAAAGTACTTCGTTTATATGGCGCAAACTTTTGGCTGTATGTTGTCTAACTCCCCCCCCCCCCAGCCTCGTTTTCTAAAATTAACAAATTTTCCTCTTCGGCCCTTATTTCTATGTTCATACTAAAAGAGAAAACTTTCCTAGGAAACAGAGCACATATAATATTTTTTTTTTCTTTACACCAGTTTGAAATAAAGGACTCAAGAATGATAAAATACTCGAAAACATCCCTTAACTTGAGAGTGGTAAACAAAAAATACAAAGATTTTTTATTTTTTCTGCAGGAAGCATACAAAGGGAAAGTTCTGCGATCATCGGAAATTCTACTTTGAGATTTTGCATTAATCTGCACGTTTTCTAACCTCCTTGATTTCAGGACCCGATTTAGCCTAATTAGAGGTCGAGGCATAATTTCTTTGATTCCCCTTCCCCCTCTGTTTCACTACATTAGTAATGAAGTACTAAAAGAAGTTAATTAAAGAAGGAAAGGGTAAAAAAACCTTTCTATTTTATTTGGGAGCCCTCTCTGATGTGGGGCCTCGGAGTAACTGCCCCGTATGTCCCTGCCTTAGTCAGGATCTACCTGATTTTTTTAAAAAAAAACAACTATATTTAAGAATTATGTTTATTTGTTTGTAATACTATAATTCAGAAGTGCTTTAAGCTTGACTTTATGCTAAATTTGTAGATTTTTGTCAATTTTAAACGATTGAGTGGAAGTCTGTCTGTTCAGCTATCCGAGTACCGGTGAACACTATAATTTAAAAACTTAAAGAACTAGATAAATGAAATTTATTAGTTGTAGCAGGGTTTTTTTTGTCAAATATATCAAAGAGTTGACCAACTGTTTTCTCCCCTGTGATAAAAAAAAACCAATACTTGTCTGTCGCGCCTTGCCCGTATTCACCTTAAATGTCTTTTCATTTATCAGGGTGAAGAATCTTACTCTTTTTTCCCGAAATGTCGCCAATATCAGGCCTCTGCTTAACCCATTCTAGACTCCTTAGGACTTCTTAGGGGAGAAATTTATTCTTCTCCCTTACTCATCATTGACTTTCTTCTTGTCAACGGATTTCAGGATTTAGTCTGACTAAGTAAGACCATGGATATAAGCAACACTACAATTGAAACTCAACTGTTATCACGAATTTTGATTGTCTTGACTTCAAGAACTATTTTGACGCAATATATATATTTTCTTTTATCGTCTAACTAAATGTTTCAAAGAAATACACAAACACTTAACCACAAAAAGTATCATTTCAGTCTTCCCACGATGATCAACACAAACGTAGCTGTTCCAAAAGTGCTACGTATACGTGGGAAATTTTTGAACAAGTAAAAGAAGACGCATTGAATTTATATTTGCGAACATTCGCCTTAAAAATACAAAATGCATCATTTTTACAGCTTTTTAACGTCCATACTCCCGAATATTCCATTTCTTCAACTGAATAAACAGCTATCAAATCGTCAATAACTTTTTGTTTACTTTTCTCATAAAATATAAAGATTTGATACTGTTATGTCTGTCATCCGCAGGAAAAAATTAATTAAATCAACGAAATAAAACTGAAACCAACTTCCACGGCTCTGTGCAAACATTTTGCTACACAAACAACATGTACTAAACGTAGAGTTTTTGTGGTAGGAATACGACTACTAGCCCTGCCTTAAATGGTTTATTGCATAAACGCTTGTGCAGCGCAGGATGATTCACATTGTAAATATGGGAGTTCAATTTTTACGAGAAGAATATAAATCCAGGTGTTTAAATTTTGTCACATTTTCAGATTCGATATGAACTTATTTCTTTTCTTGTGTAGGGACGAGGAATTCGTCCAGGGGTTGGCAATTTTTAGCATGTCCTTATAGCCAAAAAATATTTACAGCAGAATTTGTAATCACATGGATTTCTAGATGGTAACAAAGAAAATCTACATTTAGAAGACAAGTTTTGAAATCCTAAAATGATTTCATTGAATTTGTTGTTACTATTGGCACTTGCCATGGACAAGCCTGATGATGCATCTGTGAAATTAAGCCGAAATAAGCGTCTCTTGTTTTGAAGTAATGCTAAATAGGGTCAAGAGTACGACTTCAGATACACACTCACCCCATTCCCTTGTTTGTAAGGGGTCTCATTCACAGGCCTCACAGATAGAACACAGAAGGACAACCACAACCTTAACCATGACTCCAACCCAGGACGTCCAAATCACGAAGAAGAGGTCATACCACTGTGCAAGGATGCTGGTCATTTAATTTGCAGTTGGTTTAGGTGTTTTGTGGTTCTGTTCAGTGTACACTGTGAGATCTCTCTTGCAATGAACTGGAATATTTAGTTTCAGATTTTTCACTCATTTTTCATATTTTTAATGGCTTATTATAGTGTGAAAACATGATGTTGTTTTGGTTAGGAAAAGTAGCTCTCATTAGGGTTGAGTTAAAAAATAAATGTAGGCATTTTTGTTCATTGATCACAACGCTGAAGAAAAACAGTACTCATACTTGAATATAAACATTCAGGGATATAGTGACAAAGGCTATTATCCCATAGGAAAAAAGCAGTAACATACTCGTATATTTAAACCAAATCAGCACGGGTTAAACATGAATTTTTTTCTACTTTACCATATTTTCAAAATCTCTAATTTCTGTTGCCACTTCCGAAGAGAGAAACTTACATCTCACGGAGTTGGGTCGTGACGCAGTAGGAGTTTTTGATATCTCCGAAATTTATGGACAAAAAATACTTTAATAATTTCTACCTGCTTTTACCAGTATTGCATTATTATTATGTATGCTTCTTTGAAAGCAGATGCATTTTTAAAAGGTTGATCTGCTTTTACCACTACTGCTTTATCATTACGTATGCGTCTTTGACAGAAGATCCGTTTTTAAAAGGGCGACGAAGAATTATGACATCATAGGTTTCATTTCATTTCAAAATCGATAGAGCTCCAAAACTTTATATGCCAGCAAGAAAAATTGAAGATAAAAGTTTATGTATACATATATAGGTAGAGAAAGAGGGAGGGAGGGAGGGAAAGAGAGTGAGAAGTCTCGTGATTATTTCAAACCGTTGAAACGGGTTAAGGGCATAAATTAGTTAAGATAAGGACAAATAATGACTTTAAAATAATAATGTTCTCACATGATAACTTTAAATTTACTATCGAAGATTTCATTTTGTTTATTTTATTAGCTTTGAGAAAATGCATTCATTTTCCTCTGAACGAGAGGTAGGATATTTGACTAAATATATTGAATTACTCGTGATTA
This sequence comes from Argiope argentata, assembly GCA_026289955.1. Classification (NCBI taxonomy): domain Eukaryota; kingdom Metazoa; phylum Arthropoda; class Arachnida; order Araneae; family Araneidae; genus Argiope; species Argiope argentata. The sequence goes on along the minus strand of JAOUZG010014174.1, from coordinate 9,490 downwards.
TATGGCGATGCATCTTTGTTGTAATTAAATCTTGAACTTACAATTCTAAAAACAATCTAAAATTTGTAATAATTTTACAAATTTCTAATAATTTTACAAATTTAAAATTTGCCACTAAACCATCACAGGCCTTATGAATATCACCTCAAAAATGACTAATCATCGCATTACAAAGCTTAATCGCCAAAAACTCTCCAAGGATCACTCATAGAATCAGTAAAAATACTGAATTTTCTCCAGTGATTAATACTACAAGGCAAAATTTATCAATTTTAACATTTGTGTCCATTCATTAAAACTTATCAATTGTTAAAACACTCACTGGGGATCATGTGATAGAATTAGTAAAAATGCTAAATTCTAGTCATTGTTTATTATTTCATACAAGACAAACTTTATTTATTTTATAATTTGCTCCAGTTTATAAAAATTTATACAACCTTTATCAAATTTTGTAAATGATTTTGGGAATAAATTTCTCTGAGGAAAATTTTAGTTTCAATTAATGCGGAAAAGGGGTATTTTGGGTTCTATTAATCTCATGGATCCTGCTAGGAATTAATCGCCAAAACACTCGTCTAGGATTACATGATAAAATTAATAAAAATATTAAATTCCGTCACATTTGTTTGAATAAGCCATACAAAGAAATGGCAGTCTTTAAAATTTTATACAAGGATAAGATGCCTCAGATCTTTAATAGATAGCAAGTGACAAAATTTATTTCTCTTCTGTTAGCCGGGCGTAGACGAAAAATCACCAAATACTTTAGGTTTTCGTCACATTTATTACAGCGATTTTAAAGCGAAAAATTGCTAAATAAAACAGAATTCCTCTTTTTCGCTTGTACCCGGTTATAGGAAAAGTACCAAAATTCATCCTATATTTTATATAAAGATTAGATATATCACTGAATTCATGCTAAAATTGTTTTGAGAAGAAGAATAAACAACAACAATCATTTCACATTACTATCTTCATCGTTTATTTCATACAAAAGGCTTGTAATCAGGGAAGACTGTGTATTCATGTTGCATAGTGAAAGATAGTAGCATTTTGGTGTTTAAGGCTTAAAAGTAGTCGCATAGTTTCCAATAATGAACTTGAATTTCATAAAGTCAGGTAATTTTTTGTTTTCACTTTATTTTTAGGACTCTTATATCTTTGTAATCACTAAATGGTATTATGCCATCGATCTTTATCGCCAAATTTGAAGGCATCGCCAATGAGTTGCTAAACCGCCAGTAATGGCAAACAAACATCATTATTTTAAAAATTGTGTAAACCATAACTGCCGACCGCCATTTTGTAGGTCTCTCAGAAAATCATTAATTGCTTTTTCTGTTCTGATTTTTATGGAAATTATTTAAATTTATTCTTTTATGAAATTATGGAATTATTCCATCTAAAAATACGTGTTTGAATGGAAATGAGATGAGTACACACGAAAACTATTTAAAGACATTCTGAAAAGCATCAAAGAGTTCTCATCACCTAAGTAGATTGTCTGGAGATGGTTGACGCCCTTTGGCACATCGACGGTCTAATACGTAAGTACCCTTTTCCGTTAGCTGGGCTCAGGCGAAACATTGCCAAAGAAATTTGGTGGAATGCTACATTATTTGAAGAGTTTTCGTTTGCACCCGGCTAACAGAAAAGTTCCCACTAAATAATACCGCGTTTCAGAAATTCTATAAACTTGCAGCTTATTTCGTTTTTATGGATGTTATTGCCGGAAACATTTAAATAAATTGTCTGGGAATTCAGACACAATAAATGATATTTTCAAGAAAATAATGAGACAGTTTCGAATAAGTAATAGATTCTCGTTCCCAGTTAACAATAACACCCAATTCGAAACGCAATAGCAAAACAATTAAGTCTTTAAAGGTCATAAAAAGCGTCATTTTGTCGCAAAAGATATAATTTCAGCTCGCAGCTGAGTAATAAATGGCGAGAAAAACTTCGAACTTGGCGTCGAATAATTACAAACGATAATTTTCAAAGAGAGTTACGTGTCACCCCGACAATCTTCTGCTGCATCTGAAATTAATATTGCGTTACCTCTTATGCCGGTTTTTATTGCTTCCATTAGGAACCGATCATTTCGATGCAGTCGCCCGTTGAAATGATCTCAAAAGGGTAGCTCACTTTTTTCGAATTCCTTGCTTTATTTTTTAAATGGTTGTTTTTATATTGTAGAATAGATAATGCGCAAATCTTTTGTATGATTATGACAGTAATACCAGCAATATTGGTCTCCCCAAAACTTTCTCGCATACTCTAAAAAGGTGTTATCCCACGAAGTGCCTTGCACAGTATTGAAGTCCAGTAGTTATGCAAACAGGAATGTAAATTGAAGCCAAATTTCAGTCTTGCTAAAATGTGGAGCCAATTTGCATTTTTACTGTATCGATCGTGTAATCTTTGGCGAGTTATATGGCGATAAATTCCTGGTATGTGATTAACAGTATAAGAAAATTGAATTTGCTTTTTAGACACGATTTTCCCAAGCGATAAAAACAAAAATTTGACATAGAACTACATATGTAGTCACAAAAAACACATTCCAAATTTGCTATATTTAAATCGCTGAGTTTTTGAATTGTTACGTTTACATATTCCTAAAAGTACAGCCCCACAGATGTTCGCTCCTTTGCTGGATTGGGCCCAAAGTTCGACAGATGTTTATGTCGAATTTTATCTCGTTTTGTAGTTATCGTCTTATAATATAATCGAGAAGCCAGAAAAACAAACTTCAAATGAGTGGATTTTCCTCAAAATTTGAATATAATTTGATTTGATATAAATAAAAAAAATTGGCATAAACAGCATGTACCAATTTTCAACCGTTTATATCAAATCGTTTATGAGTTATCTTTGTTACGAACAGATGACAGAACAAACTGACGGATATTTTTCAAAAATATTTTAATTCAGAGCATCTAAAACGAGTCAATTCGTCAAAATCTAGTTTGAATTTTTGCATTTGTATCTTGGTAATAATGCTTTACAATTCTTATAGTTAGGAAAATAGTCTAACAGCAATCCATTACAACAAATTTAAGTCCTAAATTTTAAATTTTATCCAACAATTATAAATGTTGCCACCATCATAAAGACAATTATTCACCTGCTCTAGATTAATTTTAACAAACTAGGAAATCGGTCCAAACTATTTTTTAAACAATGCTTTTCACTGTAATATAATTATCTGAATAGCTCAATATTAAATTCTGCAGTTATAAACTGGTAATAAAAGTATATTTATTTATGAAAAGATTACTTTTATGTGAATATTTAAAAGATTATAATTCTTTTCAATTTTCCTCTTCAAAATAGTTAATGAAAGAGAATGAATAGGTTATTGAGATTACAGAGAAGAATTTTACAGAAATAAATAAGAAGAAAATAAAATTTTTTTGAGAGTAAATGATTTTAATCAAATAAAATTTACAATGAAAGATTTTTTAATTCATATTTAAGTAAAATAACAACGACATAAATGTATGTTTTAATTAGACAGATTATTTAAATCGGATTAAATAGATGAACTTTGATTTGTAACTAAAATTGATGAGATAACTGAATATTTGGATCCGAACAGTATCAGTTTTAAAATCATTGGAATTTTAATTGAAATTCAAGTAAGATAGAGTTCCTAATCAATATTTGATATAAAATAATCAAATTTATGAGAAAAAATGTAACTTTGGTAACACTGTGAAATAAAAGAAGCTCGTCAGAAAATGTAATGTAATTAAATAAAATGTAACATTTCTTTTAGCAATTTTTTCCGAAAATGTTTCTAATATAATCTATTCGTTCTATAGAAATGAAAGGAATTCTCAAGTAAATGACTTTATTATTATTTCAGTGATTTTTCTTTTTTAATTTTTCAGCGAAAATTTATAATCCTTCGATATCACATTATTTGTTTTCTGTATCTGAAAATTAATTTAATCAAAAGGGGTTTTAATTTTATTTTTGCTATCAAATTTTAAATAATGGAACATATAAGTTGGCACCTAATTTTTTGATTCCTACTATTAGTTCACATTATATATCTATCTATATTAATAAAAATGCAACTCGAAATGCGTTGCTAAGCGCAAAACTGGAGAACGGCTTGGCCGATTCGGCTAATTTTTTAAAAATATTTTCGTTAAGACACGAGGATGGTTCTTATGGAGAGAAAACATTAAAAAACTGCGTGGAAAATAGTTAAAACGACACTTTTCTTACTTTCCCGCCAAAAATCTTCATTTCCTTCCCCCACACCAACTGAGTGAGATAGCAGGAAGTAATAAATTATGATTTGTTTAGAAAGAAATACGCGAAGTCAGTTGGTTTTCATTCATAGATAAAGGGATGTTTAAAAAAGAAAGAAAATAGTTGCTTTTATTATTAGTCGGTATGAATATTTAATCTATGCCTGCTCAAAATAAAGTCTGGGCAGCGAAGAAAAAAAGTAATAACAAAGCTAAAAACGGGTTTATAGAAAGAAAAGTAGTGAAGAAAAAAAAGAAAAGAAGGATGTGTGTGTGTGTCACCTTTATTTCCTTTGTGCGAGGCATTTTCGAAGCTGTTTTTAAGCTTTTGCATCTCTTGAAAACCAATTGTGTCTTTATTTGTTTAGTGTGTTTACATTTATGAAAATTTGAATCTCATTATTCTATAAAAACAGAATTTTAGATCTTTCCCTCCACCATTTAAGTAAAATATCAATTCCGGGACAATCATTTCTCGGATAGAAAGAGAAAGATGAGTAGTACAGTGGACAGATCATCTGAAGAAAATAATAATGAATAATACTATAAATGAATTATATGATTATCAAAATTTGTTTGGTTTAAAAATATTTTGATGAAAAACCTGTTATGAAACACAGCTACATAAAATATTATATGAAAATTTTAGCGAGCATTAATACTGGCGAACCGACTGGTCGCCAAGGGCGGCTAGTATATATATATATATATATATATATATATATATATATATATATATATATAAAATTCAA
>JAOUZG010014162.1:0-16173 GCA_026289955.1 Argiope argentata | reverse complement strand
ATAGATAGATAGATAGATAGATAGATAGATAGATAGATAGATAGATACCAAATTATGAAAGATAAAAAATATATATAACAAATATTTGTTGAAAGTTATTTTTGTTTATAAAACCTCAAAGACTCATTATTCTTAATTTTGTTGTCATTGTAGAGTAGTTTATTCTTTCTAAATTTTCATTGATTGCATTTATTTTATTTTAATTGAATTTTATTTTAAACTGTAAGAGTGGCGTATCTGAAAATCTCTTCAGCATGTTCATGATTTATCTCGTCTATGAGGGCTTTTACCTATTGGCTTATAAATTACCCGCATATTCATTATGAATTAATTACGTTTCTTCATTTAATTAAATTCTATTTCACAGTTGAATTCACTTTAAATGTGAGAAATAATCTAATAATTGTTCAGGAAAATTAATTGCCTTTTTAAACGCATTATTTTTATATCTAAATATACATATAATACACAAAAATAACCAAGAAGTTTTCTGAGGAATATAAAACAAACGAAATGACTAGTTATTAGTATTTACTAGATGAATGTTATTTACCCCACTGCTTACAAAAATGTGCTGTAGAAAATTTATCATATCCACATATGCTCATTTTTTTAGAAAAAATTATGAATGTGCTAACTGAGTTTTCTTTATAAAATTACGTGTCTCAAATGATTTTACCCTTCACATCTTTGTAGTCAGATAATTACCTTAAAGATCTCTTTCTTAATTTTTAAAGCAATATATTGTGGTGATGAGCTTCATAAGGCAAATAGCAACTTTCAGATTAAGGTGATCACTTTTGTCTAATAGTCCAGCTACTCGAGTACGAACCCTAACGTTACGAGTTCGATCCTAGGGCAATCTAACCCTTCCTCCACAGGGGTGATCCACGATCTTGAATAGGCAACTTTCTACAGATTGTGACTTCCTTTGCAGACAGCAAAAGTCCTCAAGCCGCATTAGACACAACAACCAACATCGCCAACCATCAACTGCTCCAACAATTCACAAACGCTCTAACAACAATTCACACACGCCCTAACAATTCACAAGCGCTTTCTCCCCTTATCTACTCGCTAGTTGCAGAGTATGTGGTGCATATAGAAACTTCCATAAGGCATATAGGTAATTTCAGACTCAGGTGATCACTTTTGTCGAGTGGTCTAGTTATTCGGCTACGAACCCTAAGGTAAGGAGTCGATCCTAGGGATATTTAACAATTCCTCCACAATAAATATTTTCGATGATTTCATAACCACATTATATTTCTGAACCATTTCGAGCAATTGAAAGACATATTAGATTAATAAATAAAGATTCTTAAAGATAACCAAAGAATAATTCTGTTAATTATATGTATAGTTTACGAAACAAATAAAAAAAGTCAAATTAAAATATCGCGATGATTTGAAAGTGAATGAACCAAATACCTTAATTTTTAATAGCCGTATAATATTGTTGAACTGATCTTATCTACTTGTTAGATTTTTGCATATAATAAATCACGTGTAAGAAGTTGAAATAATCCGGGTTTTATGCCTGATGGACACGAAGTTATTTCTAGAAGATTTATGTATAGCTAAAAAATCAAATATCCTCGACAAAGTTAGATATCATTGAAAATTAGAAAAAAAAATTGAATAATTTGTGTCTCCGTGATCTATTGACCACACCATTTAACAAAGAACTACCAAATTTGCCCCCGGCTAATTTGAAAAGAGGGAATGAGCCTTTCAAAAATAATTTTTCTTTGAACTTTAATATTAATTAATTCACAGTAAAATTTGATTATGCTATGTTATTTTGTCATACACTCACTGACCACTGAATTAGAAATTTTTGAGATTTGCATCTGAATGCCTGCTAGGGATGAAGTTTGTTATGACGTGGGTTACACTTGGTTAGAATGCTAGTGTAAGTAAGGGGCTCTCTTCGTGATGAATGAAGTAAAATGGGGAAAACGACAGATCTTTCACCATTTGAAAAAGGGCTTATTGTTGGTGCCCGTTTAGAAGGTGACTCGATTTCGAAGATGGCAGATCTCACTGGGTTTTCAAAAGTAGTCGTATCAAAGTGTTTCAAAAGTTGGAATCAGAACCCACAGTCCTTCTCTACGAGACGTAACTGCGGTTTGAGTACAGTTTCCCAAGAACTTGATCAATATCTTCTCCGACAAATTGTACTGTAAAATAAGGACTCTAATTACTACTACATTTCAACTACTATAATTCAACTGACACAGACCAAGTCAATCAAAGCTCTTCCCTAAAGATTTCAGCTCAATCATGCACAGAGAATTGCAGAGGATAGGAATGAATAGTCGACTGCATGTGCGAAAGCCACTCATTTCCGACCGACAATCAAAAATTCGTTTGCAGTGTTGTTGGAAAAGAAGGTACTGCGCATTTGAAGATTGGAAACGGGTAATGTGTTCGGATGAATCACAATACACCTTATTGTGCATTGATGGAAGACAACATTTGACCATAGCTTCATGAAGCCATGAATCCACCTTAATTTACTAGATGTGTGCAATGGTTTGGCGGGAGTATCAGGATATGGAGAATTTTCTGCTGCCATGGAAGTGGTGCCTGGTGTTCCTCGAGGGTAAACAAACAGCCAGGCAATTAATATATTAATAGATTAACGTAATTTTAATTGTTGTTAAATATTTCAATCTCTCAATTATCCAAAGATGAAATAATTTGTTAATGATTGAATTGATTTTTAATTGTTCAATGTATAAAATTAAAAAGGAGGAAATAAAATGCGAAATCTAGCAACTTATACATGATGGGGGATGCAATATGTTAATAAATAATTAAAGCACAAAACATTTAATAAGAAAATTTAGAAAGGAAATTATTGAAATTCGTTATTGCAATGCCAATTCGAAAATGTATCATATACATAGAAGGTCGGGCGGAATCATTATTATAAGTACCTCGGCCGGGATAGCCAGGGTGCTAGAGCGTTGGAATCGCATTCCTTAGGTTGCAAATCCGAACCCCGCCTGCTTAATTCTCTTCGTTCGTGGTGGTGTCTGGCGTACATTAAATCTAGCGTCGTCACAAAGTCCTCGAAGTCGAAAGTAATACCACTGAGGGTAATGGGCTCAGATATGATCGTTCTCTGTTCCAAATCTGAATTACGATCTGTGGATTACTGAATAAACTTCATGAATGAAGTCTGTCGCATAAAAAGGCTTTGTGAAGATTGCGAGCTAGGAGTCAGACTTCTGTTCTCAAGGGTCCTTGCTCTTACAAGCTACCACGCCCCTCCTCCCGTTGTAAAGCGGAACACGAGAACAAAAACATATTTATAAACACCTTGCTTTAGAATATGGTATGTAATATTTTTAGACAACTTCATTACTTCATGATTTATTTGTAAATTTTGGGAAATCAGAAATAATATCCTGTAATTTTTCACAACCATTATTTATTCGTTGGGTTATTAACGCAGTTCAATTACTGTTTTCAACGTATTTAATCTCGTTTCATGGTTTCATAAATATGTATTTGTAATTTCCTTTTATTCTGATATAATAAATATGTATTTATAATATATGCTTACATTTTACAATTATTAAATTCATTGCCATTTATGCATAATAAGAATTTCATTGTATAATAAATAATTTTAATTAAAAATAATTAGCTCTAAATATATTTCATTGATAAGGGATCATGCAATTTTTCCAATAACCGTAAGAATTACGTCAGCAGGAAGAATCATAAGAAAATTCTATATATATTTTTAAATAAAAAAATAATATTAAGTAAGATTTACAATGCTAGTTATTTCCTTGTATTTTCCCAAAAGTTAAGGATATTTACGGGAAACATTGTGGTTATAGCTTCATAAGCCAGATAAAAAAAACTGCGAAAAGTAGTGATAATTTTTGACTAGTTGTTACGAGCCCATACGTTGCGAATTAATTACTACCATTCATCTTCTACAATGGTGACCGTGACATTAACTAATACAGAAATTTCTACAGTTATTGTGGCGCCCTCTGCTTGTAGCAAAAGTCGTCAAGGTGAATGAGGCGTTTCAGCTAACATCACTATCATATACATCATCACACACGGTCTCTCGGACTCACTGGTGGGAGCATTGGTGGTGATTACTTCAGAAGCCAGGCAACAACCTTTAGACAAGAGTGATAACTTTTGTCTAGTGGTAATATTGAGAGTTCGGTCCTATCCATTCTCTTCAAAGTAAATGGATAACTCTGTTCTCTCTACTTTTCTCGCTTCGAACGTCAATTTTTCTATATAAAAAGTAAACAACTTGACTGAAATTATTTTTATCTCACGAAAAGTTATATTTTTCAGTCAGAAAAAAATTAAAATTTTACTGAACAAATTAAAAATAATAATACACATTTGTGCATCCTCCATGTATGTATGTCTGGTCCAGTACCCCCCAGTGGTATTACTCTCGACAGGGACGACTTTAGAACTGCACACATTTAGCGTCCACCAAACACAATCTTTGACTGATAGGTTTGAACACGTAGCCCAACAGATGCGCATCCAACGCCTTACCAACCAGGCTATCCCTTCCTAAAAACTGCTATAAGTAATACTTACTACTAATACTTACTATAAATAATGAATCAAAAAATTATATTAGTGGTTAATTTTCAACACCGATTGAGGATTCACCGCTAATTGAGGCCTTGCAAAATTCGTGAATTTTCTATAACAGTTGTCGTAACGCAATACAAATCGGAAATTTTTAATTTTCTCTATTCTGTATTACTTTCATTCGAAAGTACTGTAAAATGAGTCCGAAAAATCGATTAATTCACAAAGTTTAATTTTAAATGTATCAAACATTAAGAACATCAACAGAATCGCTTGAAATAACCGGTCGAAAGCCTGTTAAACCCAACATCATTGCAGTGGAGAAGAAATAAAATGAATTCGTTACTTAAATGCAATTTTCAAGTCTACCACTCAGCGCTACACAGTTCTCTAATTGTTGAAAAACGAAAATATGAACTTATTATTGACAACCATCGAATTTTTTCTAACTTTTTCAGAATTCAGTTTAGTATTTTCCTAATATTTTTTTAAACTTTAAAATTTAAAACTTTTCCTTTAACTACTGCATTCCAAATTAAGTTTGGAAACTAAATTTAATCTAGCTCGAAGTAAAATCGACTTTTTTCTCTATAAAAAAGTAAATTGAGCTTTAAACATCTACTTATTTACTGCATTTCAACATTAATGTTTTTATAAATGCATAATGTATAAAATTAAACTTCAGAAGGTATGTGAAATTTACATGGAAAAATACTTGCATATTTTAGTCATAAATACTACATCTTCAATTTCCTAATGTTCTGTCTAAAATTTCGTCAGTTTTGTCATGAAAATATTTCGCATAATTTTGCTTCAAGGACATCACTTCGAAACTTAGCAATGGACCGACTGTTAAAGTTCAATATTTAAATGTAGACAAAGCAAGTAAAAAATTGATAAATTATTTCCATTCTACTTTTTTAGGATTACTCATTTTTTCTTATAACTAAAAGCGTAAAAGAAAATGCACTGAGAGGATTTTACTTATATAATTTTAATAGTAAAGCTCAGTGAAATGTCAAAGTTCCATTGTATTCTCATAGAGATTGAACTGTTTTGAGTTATAGAACTAGGATCATAGAAAGATCAATTCATATGATATTAGAATTGAAAAAAATTACGTAAATCAAATTTTATGTAAACTAACTTATTTTTTAAGTACATCTGAATTTATTTAGTTATCAGATAAAAAGATTACAGAAGATAAATTAAATACCTTTATACTGGATTGAGCTGGAAGAATTATAATAGAGAGACTGGTAATGTATATAATCCTTTATTTTAAAACTTCTTTGCAATGAACAGTTTTGAAAATATTCATAATCAAATAAAATATAAACTTTTTGACATTTTTAATGTCTTTTTGACTTCGATTCTAATTTCTACTTCATATAAATTAAATGAAAGTCGAATTATTTAAAATATTAAGAAACGAGCAATTTTAAACAACGACATTCTTTTATTCATTGTTTTCTATAAGTTTTTCTGAACTCAAAGTTCTCACATTTCAACAGAAATTAATTTATTTCTGAAATGTTGAGAAATTGAACCAAGATAAATCTTGTAGATTTCTCTTTATTTAAGAATCTCGTCTAATTTGAAGAAATCATAAAAGGTCGTGTTTGTAATATCCACGAAATCCTTGAAATTTGAAGGCACATCGAAAGTTCAACTGATAAAACTGGCTGTCCTTCCTCTTGAAAATGACATAGACATCGTCACAGATGAAAGTGGCCAAATATCAATTTCAGGAACTCAGGGCTCATTTATTGATGTAGTTTTGAAAGCGCTTGGGTACAGATACCAACTGGTAATTCCGTCTGACGGCGAAAGAGGTAATCTGGAAGACGGGAACTGGACAGGGGTCATTGGAGAAATAGTGAACAACAGAGCAGATCTTGCTATTGCCTGGATTTCACCTACAGAAAAAAGACACGGAGTTGTTGATTTCAGTAATATCTATTATAATGAAGCTATGACATTTGGAGTCGCTAAGCCTTCTCCAATATCTACCGCATACACTGTTTTTAATGCGTTCGATCCGCTTAGTTGGATTGGTATTTTTATCATCATGATGTTAGTACCTCTGCTACTGCTAGTCACAAGAAGAAGGTATACTTATTTTCAATTATTTTTTCAAATATTTGGAAGCATTTTAAAGCAACCACTATTGATTAAGGATATTTCTGGAAATGTCCTTACCTTATTTCTGTTTTGGTTAATTTTCGCACAGCTAATCTCGTGCTTTTATTCTTCAGTCCTTCTCTCAGTTTTAACAAAACCATTCGCACCTAACGTTCCCAGAAATATTCAAGAGCTTTCAGATGCGGTTTCTAGAGGAAATTTGGAATGTTATACGTCGAAAAAATCAATTGCTCTAAACTTTCTTTTAAATTCTAAAGTGAAATACTTGAAGAGCCTTGGAATAACTATTGAACAAAACCACTGGAATCCAAGTAACTTCTACGATATTCCATTAGAAACGACTAAGAATGTTGCTGTACTGCATACTGAAGCGTTTCTCATTATGGCAAATAAAATGCCAAATACAAGATATCTTATTATTTCTGAAAATAAAATGTTTTCTAGCAACAATGCAGTAGCAATGCGAAAAGATTTCTGTTGTAAAGAGAACTTTAATCTCATGCTCTCTCGCGCGGTAGAAGTCGGATTGATGGATTTCTATTTAAAAAAATTTGTTTTTAATAATATAGTGAATAGAAGAATGGATGTAGAGAAGGAAAGGATTTTAACTGTTGAAGATTTTTCCGGAGCCTTTATTTTACTTATATCAGTGCTTTTACTCTCCATTTTTACGTTTATCATAGAAAGAACAAGTCACAATCTTTTTAAAAATAGCAGAATAACAGAATGGGGATCTTTAAAACAATCTTTTGCTATTTAGTTTTAAATACTTTTTACCATCTTTGAAACTTAATTAGATTTCTTTCTGGAATTCCTAATTTGTAATCAAAGTTATTTGAACTATCCTAGAATTCACGTAAAAGCATGCAAAGTTTTTCAGAAAAGAGTGAAATCCTAAGTTGTTTATGGAATGGAGGTGGACAAATATCGAATCATTTTGCAGTTCAAGAGCAGTGCAATCTTAACAATTTAACAGGATAATCGGAAAATGGATATGACAAAACTTTTAAGTAAAGAAGAAAAAATTCAACGCCAAATGATTTTTTACCTATTCTCTTTTAACATATTTTAGATAATAAAGTTAATCCAAAACAAACAATAGAAGAAACATTGATATGAATTTTGGACTGATTCATTGAATGGTTTTACAGTAGCGTTGAATCGCAATGTAAATTGAACTGCCAAATATTATTTAAAATGTTTCATAGAAGTTTCGCCATGTTACTGAGCACATTCATTGAGAGGAAAGAAAATATTAAAAGAAAAAGTAAACATTTTTTTTTAAAATAAAGTTAATCCTAAATATAAGTTACTCATCATCTGATAGGCAAATACCTATAAACGTATTTAGGGAAATAGTCTTGACGAAAGTTATTTAATGTTATGCTTTCATTTAACTATAAAAATATCTATGATAGAGAGACATAATTTGAAAATATTTTTCACAGAAAAACAATTTTTCGCATGATGTATAGAATCAGTAATGTGAAAAATATGAAATAATTAATGAGTTTAACAATTAACTTAAAGAAATTTTTATATATAAATTTAAATTATATTTTTAAACAAAAATTGTTTTGATAGTTTATCTATAAATGTTCAAATGTGAAAAAAAGATTTTAGAAAATATTAGAAATCCCATTATCATTAAGTGCATTTTTTTTCTTTACAAATCGCGAAGATAAAACAAGCTTTACGAAAAAAAAATTTAAAGAATTATTTAATATTGCAGTTATAGTGGGCCATTTTGTTTTATCCTTTCTGATTAAACTATCAGATGTTGTAGGAATCCGGAATGAGGTTTGATCAAAAGCAAAATGAGGTTTGAACGGATGAAGAAGGAGGTTTGAACAAATGCAAAATGATGTTTGAACGTATGCAAAATGGTGTTTGAACGGATGAATAATGATGTTTCAATGAATGCAGAATGCTGCTTGAACTAATGCCGAATGATATTTGAACGAATGTAGTATATACTAATGCAGAATTATATTTGAATTAATGCATTATAAACGAATGCAGAATGATGTTTGAACAAATACAGAATGATGTATGAATTAATGCACTATAAACGAATGCAGAATTCACTTCGAATTTTATTGATTTATGCATGCAAATATATGTAATGCCAAAAAATAATATTTTTTTCCTAAAAATATGTATTTTAGAAAAAGAAAGGTATAATATTCGTCCCGAAAATTTTAAGGAACCCATATGTTTCAGTACTCATCTAATTCCTGTCTGTAAGGAAAAAGAAATTATTCAATTTTACCTATATATATAAATGTAATAACTCTAAATGCAAACCAAATAAAGGAAAAAATAATAATGTGGTGTCACCAGAATATGTATATAGATCTAACTACAATTTAAGTCCTTTTTTTCCTGATTTTCAGTCAAATTATTCAAAATTTTTATGAGCGAAAATACAGGTATAACAAAACATATATTATAAAATTCATAGTAATCATTATTCAAAATTTAATATCGCCTTAAATAAAGAGTCTTCATAAAAATCATTAAATAAAAAATTTTAAAAAATAACTCCTTATTAATAAATAACTAATAACTACTAGATTATGCACTCATCTTAGTTGAATAACGCCTTAAAAATTGTTGTCACTGATCACCAAATGAAAAATTACATTAGAAAGTATAATACACAAAGACAGAAATAATAAATAAATATATATATATATATACATAGATAATTTGATGAGAATAATTACATAAATATGTAGTAGTATTAGTAGTTTCGTTTCCTTTGAATAGGTTCAAAAATGCTTAAATCAAAATTAAAAAGTAAAATCGGACAGAAATCCACTGGATAAAGGTACATAGCATATATAAAATATAAAAAAAAAATCCTGAGGAACAGTCAGCAGTAAGATTTAATTCTGTCCTTGAAAATGCAAGCAGCTATAAAGTGATTGTAATACCTTTAATGTTATTTGCTATTAGAAAAAAAATCAATTAATTCTTAATTATTTATGTTATGTGAGTTTTATGCTTCTTGATATACTATGTGTAATATAGAAATTTAAGATGTTGATATGGATATTTTTGAAATGGATATAATTACATATTTCATCATTTTAAGATAAAATGATTATGTACTGTAGAATATGTTTTGTCACAAGTGGAGTGTATATTGTAAATCCTCACTTGAATTTTAAATTCTTTTTAGAGAACTTGTTTGAGTTTTATTATTAAAATAAAACCCAAAATGTATATATTAAAAATATGTTAACTACCAAAGCAACTTTAAAAAAATACGTATAAAAGTAGTGATGATTTTTTTATTAAAAAGAATACAGATTTCTAGCATACTAATTTTCTTCACCAAATCAATTTCAATCTTGTTACTTTCATGATATTATTTTCATCAGTTGTGGTTCTTACACGAACATTTCTCCCCACATACACACCTGTATCAGTTTTTCTATGTCTTCAGTGTAGTTAATATGGTAATGAAACATACTGAAATGTTGTAAATTTATTCTGTGACAAATAAAATTAGATGCATTAACTTTTAAATGGAATCTTCTATAAACAATAAATTAAATGGGCAGTAAAAATATCGATTGACTCAAATTGCCTTACAAATTTGTGACAAAATATAAAATTTCAATAATGGTCATAATTTTAAAATAAAGAATCTAACAACGACAAAATGGATTTGGGATTCATCATTATAAAATGTGCAATTATACAATTTGCCACTCGATACTAATTCGTTGCATAGCAGATTCTACTTAATAGTTACATTGAAAATGTAGAAAATATCTTATTTTTAACTTTATTTCCTCGCTTTATTTTATGTTTTTTTCTTCAAAAATTGTAATCTAAAGTTACTTGCTACCATAAAAAAATCAAAAATTATTTTCAATGAGGAATACGAGAATAAATCAGGAAATTTCCAAAATTCTGAAAATTGCACCAACGATAAAAGCTCAAATAAATACCAGTTAAATATCGAAAACCAAAATTATTAACACTGGCTCAATCGATCGTGAATTCATCTCGGATCATTATTTATTGATCTGATAACAATAAATTGATATTTTTTGCAAAAATTTTAATGAAATGTCGATATTTAAAATCAATGTAGTTTTTCAGCATATCGAAAACTAACGCCACAGTTCACTAATATTCTTTTTTTAGAAAAATCCTTTTGACAAATTTTATTCTGAAATCAAACTTTTATATTTACGAAGAATTTAGCAAATTCTAAAACCGTGAATTGACATTTTGTTTTTTAGTTTCCATTTCCCAAACGTTTCTTTCTCATTGTTTTCCCAAATTAGATGATTGAATATTTAATTTGCATTCTGTATTCAGTTTCCTTATTAATGTAGATTTGTATATTTATGATCATACAGATAACTTAATCTATACAATTTGAATGTACTCATGATTTCAAATTCATATTGGGGTTTTTGTAACTTTTTTTTATTTATCTTTGATTTTATAGTATTGTTTTTGCATTGCAATATTAACAACAACGGCCAGTGGTCTTTACTCATGATTTCGTAGATAATTATTAGAACAAACTTATATAATAAAACCCCTGTTTTTATTTGGAATATAATTTATTTAAACAGTTGGTTTTGATCATTCAACAATAATTTTGATGTTATCAATTTACTTGTGAAGTTGTAAATAAAGCGTTCCTTTCCCTTCCAGAATTTTTTGTTTAACTTTTAAAAAGGCGAATATCTAAGCATTAAACATAATTATCATACCTAAATGTTTATCATAAATATAAAATCAAGATGAATACTCATTTATATACATGGTTCAAAACAATAAAAGCAAAATGGGAATCTTGCATAAAATAACGGTATAAGCCTTTATTTTCTTGCATAAAATGGAAAAAGAGAGTCACAAATGCAAATTATATTTATTTTCACAGTTCGCAGTACATAAATTTTAAATGTGACGTTCAAGACGATGCTTTAGGGTAGCGAATTTAATTTGGCTTCCAACATATTATAAGCCAAAGCGAAAAAGAATGACTATATTTAGTAAGCGCATTTTTTGGATAGTGTGATATCTCAACAAAGTCAATTAACCGAATAAAAAGCCTCTAGTATTGTCAATAGGGGAGAAGAAGACCAGATAAAACCTGAAATCAACAACGGCCAATGAAGATCGTCATTTAATGCTAACTGCTTTGGGGCACCGAAATATGAATACCACTAAGCTACAAAATACTTATGTTTGACTACTGCCACCACAGTCACAATGCAAATTGTGCGATACAATCTTTGCAATATAGATATGTATGGTCATCGATAAATGGAGTGTGTCAAACCCCACGCAGCAAGAACAGTCGGCAACTCATTGGTCCATCCTCGGATCCGTCGGCTAACACTTGCCCGTATTTTACCGACGTCGGCGTTGCATTGCCGCGATGTCGTATTCTGACCAGAATTTTTGCATTGGGGTGAGCTCTTACGGAGACTTAGTGAAAACAGAGGTTTCAATGTAATCGCCCCATACTTCCAACGATATCTGGAAAATTGCCTTTCCTAGACATCGGTATGCAAATATATTTTAGGAAGTTCCCATTAATCACCTTGTGTGTGTTGCATTTTGGAATTCAACCAGAATCGCGAGCTATCATTTTAAGAAACTTAGGAAACGTAAATTATTTATTACTTTGTACTTGTAAATAGAATAGTGTTTATTTTAAACAGTGAATGAAAAAGATTATTTCTATGAACATCGTTCGAATTTGTTGATTCCCTCAAACATTGAGTGACAAGTGATATTATTAGCGTCAGATGCAAACAACCGTAAGACATAAATATTTGAGTTAACTGTCCATTGTTAATCTCGCTATTTCATTTAAGTGCTGAAACATTATTAATTGAGTTCTTCCTATTTTTTTCAATTTATTTTATTTCTTGTTAGGTTTTTATGTTTCGTGCTCTTAAATTATTGCAGTTATTTTTTCACTTAATTAAAAATTTCTTTCTTTCAGTTCACATTTTCAAATGAAAGAGATTTTTTTTAAAAAAAAGGTATTAAATATTCTTTTTTTGGTTTGGTAGGGCAATAAATTTGTGGAATTATTATTTGTTTTTATTTTATTTTGGCATGAGGCTAAAAAAAGAAGCTTAGCATACAGATTATATTGCTCCAAAGCCAGCAGATTATATTTTCTCTATTCTGGCAACCCATTTTACCTTTCACTTTAGACAAAGAACTTTTCCGAAAGACGCAGCATAAGCTCGTGGCTGGCAATTTTTGGGAAAGTGTGCCAAGTAGAGGTAAACTACGATCGAACCGATATTTTGTTGTAAGCTTAGAAAGTAAAAACCTTTAAATTTAGATTTTTTAAGCATTTTGGATGCTCTTATAGGAACTGTCTTTAATTCGGTCATATATCATGAAATAATAACATAAATTTTATTTCTATTAGTTTAAATTATTTCAATTTTTCTTTATTGTCCTTCCACCAAAGAAACGTCATGTAAGGGGAACGGTTGTAGGTCAAATCGTCAGGGTCAAGCGTCCTCCACCGGCTGTGCTGTGTTGGTGAAACGAAGTGACAGATCAGGTGTTGTCCTACACTACTAACTGCAGCTCAAAATTGCAATGCCCTTCCCAAAATAGCTCTAGTGTTGATTTCCAACGGGGTTTTATATAACCAAACTAATGGAATAATAATTAATCTTATAGTTTAGTATTTGGAATCAGAGCCTTCAAAGTACAATAATATTATGTTATTATAATATAAATTTATTTTTAATAACATATTCTGTTATACTCTTTTAAAATATTAATGAAAACTAAGAAAATTATTTCATGAAAAGTTCAAGTTTAGTTCGTTAAGTAAATTCTAGACCTATGTTTATTCCTTTCTATTCAAAAATAAGTTGCATAAGCAATCTCAATTCAAATTTCCAAAACTCCTTATGCAATTTATAAATGTGAAACTTTTAAAATTTTGAAAATATATTTTTATATATATTTTTTTATTAAATATTTTCTTATACAAAAAAATTAAAATCTTATAGATCAAATTAATAATAAAATTCCAAATATAAGTTACTCATCATCTGATACGCAAAAGCGTATGGACTTATTTAATGAAATCGTCTCTTGAATCGTTTCATAGGGAAATCGTCTGGATGAAAGTTATTTCATGTTATGCTTTCATTTAACTATAAAAATATCTACGATAGAGAGACAGAATTTGAAAATATTTTTCACAGATAAACTATTTTACGCATGATTATATAATCAGTAATGTAAAAAAATATGAAATAATCAATGAATTTAAACATTAACGTAAAGAAATTATTACATATAAATTTAAATTATATTAACTTCTAGGTAACTTCTAGGTATATGCTTTTATTTCTTCAATTTTTTTCCCTTTATTCAACACTCATTTTGTAAAGGTATTTATTCTCAAAGGTAGCGGCTCAGAAGGACTGCAAAAATAATTAATCTTATATTTTTGTATTTGGGATTAGAGCATTCAAAGTACAATAATATTATGTTATTATAATATGAATGTATTTTTAATAACATATTCTGTTGTACTCTTTGAATATATTAAGGAAAACTAAGAAAAATATTTCATTAAAATTTAAAGTTTAGTTCGTTAAGTAAATTCCAGACCAATGTTTAGTGCTTTATTTTCAAAAATAAGTTGCATAAGCAATCTCAGTTCAAATTTCCTAATATCCTTCTACAATTTATAAATGTGAAACTTTTAAAATTTTGAAAATATGTTTTTATATATTTTTATTTAAATATTTTATATTTTATAAAATATTTATTAATTAAATATTTTATTATATAAGAAAACATTAAAATATTATGGATCAAATTATTAATAATAATAAAACGCATTTGTGTACCTTCCATGTATATGCTTTTATTATTTTAATTTTATGCCCTTTATTCAATACTCATTTTGTAAAGGCATTTATTCTCAAAGGTAGCGTCTCAGAAGGGCTGCAAACTTTTAAGATGTTTAAAAGGACTCGTCGACTTGTAACAATTCCCTACTCCTCATCCCACATCTTGAATTTGGAGAATGGGCCAATCTGAAAACCGTAAAAATACGGGTTTGACAATTTTAAAGGAGTTTTCATTTCCGTGACATTACAGGATCAGCCATTTTGAGGGACATAGATTCCGTGTTTTCCCGGGCTTGATACTAGAATGGTTAACTTTATTTGCATCTGTGCGTAAAAATAAACATTGAAAATCATATAGTAGTAAACATTCATAAGTTTTGAATTTTATATTTCTAGTAGATACCTAAATTTAAGAAATAAAAAAATGACTTTAATAAATTAAGTATAAAATATCTTTAATGAATTTAGTATAAAATTGTCAAAACTATTCTGCAACCGACTTTACAAATAGTTTATTGAGAGATTATTTTGAGAAATGTCACAAATATAACTTTTTATACCCTTTATTGTTTTGTCTACATTTCTTAATGTGTGATAGTACTTTATTTCTTCAATAACAGAGTAATTTTTAAAACGCCTTCTATAGTACTTATTCAAAATCCTTTCACTTTATATTCTTGTATTATAATAAAAAAATCTAATGTCAAAATAATTAATTCCTGTAAGGATTATTCACATCAGATTTAGATAGGGCCGGGATGGCCTGGTTTGTAGAGCGTAGGACACGTAATCACTAGGTTGCAGGTTCGAAACTCACCGACCAAAAGATTCCCCGAGTGTATGGCGACAGGCGCTCGTTAAATCTTTTCATGACCGCAAAGTTCTCCATTTCGAGTGTAATACCATCGGGGGTACTGGGTCAGAGGTGATCGTTCTATGTTACAGGTCTAAATTACGACCTGAGATGTATGAATGCATTTGCGCGAATGTAATCCACACCCTAAAAAGGGTTGTGACGTGTGCGTGGCTAAATCGTACTCTTGGGCCTAGAGCAGGCTATCCCGGCCTAATAAGTACTCTTACTACAAATAATGGATAAAAAAATTGTATTAGTGATTAATTTTCAAAACCGATTAATGATTCACAACAACTGAGGCCACACAAAATTCATGAATTTTCTATGTCAGCCGTCGTAACACAATTAAAACGATTTTATTTTAATTTTCTTTATTTTGTATTATTTTAATTCAAAAGAACTTCAAAACGAATCTGAGAAAACGATTAATTCACAAAGTTTCATTTTAAATACATCAAACATTAAGAAAATAAACAGAATCTTATGAAATAATCTGACGAAAACATGGTAAACCTAAATTTCATTGGTTTTTTATTAATAAAAACATACAGTATCACTTAGATAGTTTTTAATAAATAAATAAATAAATAATCAATGAATATATATTTTAAAATACTGGATATATACTATAAATTTATAAATTAATGAGTTATATTAAAAAAAAACTTTAAATGTCAACAACTACAAGACTGA
>JAOUZG010014156.1:0-11540 GCA_026289955.1 Argiope argentata | reverse complement strand
ATAGTATGCAATAAAATTGCCAAAACTTTCAAAATTCAGTTATAGAAGTTAAGGTTATACTTTTTAAATTTCCAATAATATGCAATGCATTGCAACCACGTGTTTAATGTAGTTAGTAATATATTTCATATATTTTTGGATTACAAATAAATTACTTCAATTCTTTGATGTTTATTTTTTTATATTTACTCGCTACCTCATACATAATATGTTAATCTCGATGAAAAGAAATTTTATGTTTTTTATTGTTGAAATATTAACGATATAGTTGTTTCGAAATATCCATTTTTACTTTTCTCAGTTTTCCGTGTTAATAAGGGAAAGGTTAAAAACTTATAGCATGATAAAAATTACAAATATGATATCAGATCAACTGTTATTGGATTATATATGACATGATGGCACTAGGTAGAATAACAACACACATGTAATTGAATACATTTTCGTTAAGAACATAGTTAATGTTTTATGTGAAACGTACTGTTATATAAAACATAACTTAATATTGTAAAAACTACATATTTCCAATTTGTTGTTTTAAATGATATATTTTTGAAAATTATCGTCCTATTTTAGATCGTCCTATGTTCGAAAAATAGATTTTTGGTAGAATTTCCACCTGTCTGTGACAAAAATAACACAAAAACGTTTCGAGCCATGTGATTGAAATTTGATATACGGTCTCTACACCAAACTTACAGATTTATCAAATTTTGAATAAAATCTGTTCAGTGAATGTCCGTCTATTTGAACATAAGTTAATGCAATAACTACAAAAAGAGCTAAACAGATATGATTCGGTGAACAGATTTAAATCCACACTGTAGACATTTTTCAAATTTTGAGTCAAATACAACTATGGATAGACTGACTATCGGTTTGTTCTTTCAGATGCGTGTAGATGCGATAATTCAAACACGCAGTCACATAAACATATTGTGTTTGATGTGATATTGTGTAATTACATGAGCAATTTAGTGCCAAATTTCTATTTCAATTGGTTCAGAAAAACGTATTTGAAACACAGATTCGAATTTTGGATACTATTGACACATGTCATGGATTGATCGTCAAGTATCAAACAATAAATTCAGTAAAAATGCTAAATTCGCAACAAAAGTTAATATTTTGTACACCAATGATATGTAAAACCTTCTCTGCAAACGGCACGACAAATTTATTAGAGTATGAGAAAGATTTAGGGAAACCATTACCAATGGTTTTGATTTTCCATCAAAATTAAAAGATGGCCCTGTATGTATGTTTGGGACCCTACTGTCCTTTGGGAACCTATATTTTTTACATAATCCGCCCTGCTAGTTACAAAATGCAGGTGCGATTACAGTACTTTGTACTATACATTCGAGAATACGAAAGAGAATTAATATGAGAGAAAGATAATAATATACAATAATCAAACAATTTTTAAATTTTATTCTCAATACCAGAATACAAAACTCTTAAAATAGTCCATATAGGATTTTCGAAATTCTTTTAATTCTCTCCAGTTTTCAAAGAACACATGATCTTCAATTCTACATCACGAGTGTTCTGACAATATTTAATTCATGGTTCTGATAATATCAAGAAACATTGATTTCTACGCCATATTGCCTTCTTTTTTCTGTTTCAGAAATTCATTATCACGAATGTAAACATTATAAGGAAAGACCAACAATTTTTTTTACTTTTTCGTATATGTAGTGCAGAGAAAATGTAGTAATGTAACGGAACTGTGGCAACGTCACCTAGAGGAAACATCAACGCCACCTAGATCAGTATCCACCTAGGCCACCATAGCCAGTCGACCTCCAGCCAACATAGAGAGAGCGTCTCGATTGAGGATTGTCTTTTGTTTTTCGTAAATGTCTTAATTGGTTTCGTTATGTTGTCCCTTATGTTATATAACTGTTTGTGTATGTGTTTATGTTTAGTAAATGTCTACAAATAAATAATGTTAAAAGCTAGCCGTGGTAGTTATTGAAGACAAACGGTTATAGTAATCGTTAAAATATTCGATTTTTAGATTTTATCGAATCTCCACATTTTCGATCTTTTTATGTTAGAGAAACACATTTTTGGAAGAATTTCCACTTGTCTGAGACAAAAATATCACAAAAGCGTTTTGAACCGTGTGGTTGAAATTTGCGATATGATCTCTATACAAAATTTGAAGATTTATCAAATTTTGAATATACAATAATCAATTTTTGATTTTCATTCACAATGACAGAACCATAGTATTCGTAAAATGGTCCATTTAGAATTGCCGAAATTCTTTAATTTCGTTCTAATTTTCAAAGAACACATAATCTCAAATTCTTTATCAGGAGTTTCATGATTTCAATGCCAAAGAGAAGGAATTGAATGTTTTGTTCTGACAATATTAATACATTGTTCTGGTAATATCAAGAAACATTGCTTTTTATGACAATTGCCTTCGTTTTCTGTTGCAGAAATTCATTATCAGGAATTCAAACATTATAAGGAAAATCCAACAGGCAGGTTTGGATTATCTGCATCAGGCATAGCAATTTTAGGAATTTTTAAAGCCGAAAGGCCATTGGATTCTTTAAAGAGAGTAAGATTTATTCTTGGAATGTCCTTGCACGATAATTTTGGATTTCTGAAAAGTAAAACAGAAAAATTAATTTTTTTAGTAAAAAGGTTCATATCTGAATAATTGAATAATTTTCTATATTTCAAATGCGATGTATAGAAACCTCACAGTTCATAAAAGAAATATATATGCTTACATATGGAAATGTTTGAGCATGTGAGATATTAAAACAAATTAATAGAGATGTTCAGTAATATATTCATATTTACAGATTTGAATATGTAATTAAAATTAATATAATAAAAAATTTGGATATTGAGCTTGGTTATTATATTATATTATTTAAATTTGGATATTGAATATAGGAGTATAATATAAAATTTAGCATATGAGTAGTTTCGACGATATTTCAAAGAGCAAATTAAAAATATTCAATATAAATTAACTGAGATTAGTTTTTGATGTTGTTTTGGGTGATCTTTCATACGTACTACCTACTATATTGCCTATAGTATCCTTTTTAATGATGATAGAAAAAGAAATATAAATCCCCAACTCAATATCTAAAAATTTTTATATTTGCTATCCTAATAAAATTTACTTAATTATAAGAAAATTTTTTGTCTAGTAACTTTTACAAAAACATTTTAAGAAACAAAACTAAAATTTCAGAATTCGGTATTTTAATTTCGATATCTTTTTTTCCCCCTAGATTTCGTTTGATATGGGATTAGTCATAACACGAGCGTTTCCCCTAATTTATAACAAGAATAGTCGAACTATTCTTTTTTCATTAAATTTACCGCATATAAATAACATTTCTTTATTTTCAATGAATTAATTCAACGCAAAAGATATTATATTATACTGGAACAAAATGTATTCTGTATTTTTGGTGGTCATACGGATCAATAATAAAGATACTGAATTCGTAATCAGTTCATTATAACAAAGATACTGGCTGGATGGCATTTTAAAAGTATCCTCCCTTTTCTTTTATTATTTATTTATTGTAAAAGGATTTACACCACTATAGTTTTAACCTTTTAATTGTTTGCCAGATAGAACTAAAACACTTAAACAAAAGTAATGGGGAAAAAAAGATTGAAGTGTTGAAATACATTTCGATTAAAAAATTACAAAATAAATAAATTTTAAAATTGTGAATGGTGAAGAAATTTTCTGCACTTATTTAAAATTTTGTGTAATTTTTTAAAAAATTCATTATAGCTGAATTTTAATAAGTTATAACGTAATCTTTTATTGAAATGTTGAATGACCTTTTAAGTTGCAAATTTTTAGAAAATAAATATTTAATTAAAGAGAAACTTGCTGAATCATGTATGGAAACGATTATTATTTTCTCGAGAATTGATAAAAGAGCATTTTTTATTACTTACCGATCACTGGGAAGAAAAAAAGGATTTTTAGTGATTTCTTTGATATTTGTGTTGTCACATAAAACGCGGGCCAGAGAACATTTCTTGAGTTCGACTCTTTGATCTGCGAATAAATAAAATAAAATAAATGATGATAAAAGAAAATTAATCCTTTTAATTTATATATAGTAACTCTACTATATAACGCAACTACGCTGATCTGCTTGAATACTATTCTAAGTGACAAGTTCGAATCAAATCTTGTCCTTGGAAAGCCGCTTTTCCACGAAGCATTTAAACTTAGGATAATAATTGAATAGAACTTCACTTTGTCAGCATTCCTCTTATAATAATATAAAAACCAGTGGCAGTGGTCTACCCAAAACATTCTCGCATATTCTGTAATAAACATGTCATGGTAGAGAACGACTTGCATAGCATTGGCGTGTAGTAGCTATAAAATATTTTTTATGTGAATTTAGCATTTTTATTGTATCTATCGTGTCATATTTGGCAAATTATTAACTGCTGCTAATAGAATCCAAAAATTAAATTTGTGCCTCATAAACGTTTTTGTCAGTCGATTTAAACAAGAATTGGGCTCAAAAATTGCGCTTGTCATCCCAAAAATCACGTACCAAATTTGATATAATTGTCCCCACTTTTAGAATTATCTCGTTTACATGTTTCTGAGCGTACAGATAGACGGATATTTCCTCTTGTTGAATTTGTCTCAAACTTTGACTGGTATTTACAATACACAAGTTAAATCTGGTACTGAACTTCATCCATATAGCTCTTTTCACTTTGATATTATTATGTTAATTTATATTGGAACAGATAGACTTCCATTGAACTGATTTCATTCGAAATTTAATAGAAATCTGCAAATACGGAGTAAAGATCGCATACCTAATTTCAATCATAGAGTTCAAAGTGATTTTTAATTATCTTTATCATACTCAGATGGACGGACGTTTTTTTTTTAAATGTTCTTTTCAAATTCAGGGAGATCTAAAACTTGGAGATTTGTCAAAATCTTGAATTCGAATTTTTTGACGAAAGTTACGCTTTTTCTATACTACGTATACGAGAAAATAAAAATCAATGGAAAGAAAATAATTTAAATTCCTTTCAATATCAATTGTTCTTAAGAGATTTTATCCAAAAACCCGACAAATCATAGCATACATTTCAAAATCAATAAAGGTCCCTTTGGCTATGTATGCATTTATGTTTAGTAATTCTTAAGCAACAGTGAAACAACTAAACTTTACAAATTTATTATTTAAATTAAGAGAAAAAAATTATTTTAATTTTTCAAAATACAAAACCAAATAAATATTTATTTAGAAATAAGCTTTTTTCTCACATGTATTTTAGAGCAAATTATTCCTCAAAAAATAATTTTAAATGGCCAATAAATCAAAATATTAGCTTTTAAATTATACCAACTTAATTTCTGTGCAATTTCTTCTTCAATATTTATTAATTTTATAAGAAAATTAAAAACCAATTGCATGGATGCAGACGATTTTGAAATTAATAATTTACAGATACGCAGCTGCTAAATCACAGTGAATATTTGAATTCCACTACATTTATTATTTGATAATTTTGTTTTCTTTTGGATATTTTTGGCAGCATTTTTTTTATCGGTTTCATTAAAATACGAATATTAGATTAAAAAGAACTTGTTATAATACTTTAGAAGAATTTTGGAAGAATATTAAAAGAAAAGGTTAAAAGTAAGTTAATTATAATTTATTTCTGAAACAACTAATGTTTTTGTTTCTTTATCCATGCGATCTTATGTTTTCTTATCAATAGAAAATTAATAATTTAATATATTGTCTCAAGACAATCAATATTTATTTTATACATCAGTAATTATGAGACAAATTTAAAATATAGGATAAATATGTATAAGTATAGAGAAAATTAGATTTAGGCGACTTTGAGAAATCGATCTTCTGATTCTAATGATATCTTCATTTAAATTGAAAAATGATTCTGGTGATAAAAAGATTTTAGCCATTATAATATTTTATATAATTGTAATTATTAAAGTATTTGATAGAAAAACTTTTTAATAAGGCTAAATTATCCGGGTATATTTGTTAAAATTTTCTATTAATAGAAGAAAAGATACTTTTGCCAGTGCTCTACCGGTCAGGCGGCTGTTCAATACAAACATACCAATAATACACTACCGAGAACTGTAAACTTATTTTTATTTTGCATAATTTAATAATTTTTAAACTTACATATTTTATTTTAATACACATATACATATTTTAATAATTTGCCTTTATTATGCATAACAAATAAATTAATTTAAGGCACAGATAAATAATAATCAATTAAAAACTTCTAAATTGAAATGTTTCAGGAACATTTTAAATAAACATAAGTAGAATTTTGCCTCAAAAAATTAAGAATATATCAATGAAATTTTATAATATCTCGCATAAAAAAGGAGCGTCTATATTTAGGCTCATGACTTCTGTCTTTTATAATGGTCTCTAAACGTCATGGTACCTATCGACCTATTTTTGGTGGTCTGTGAAGAAATTTTACCCTATTTTTCTTGCAACACTTGTTTTAAATAGATTTTGTTTCAAATTGCAAATATTGCAAATATTGCAAATTTGTTTGTTGCAAATATTGCGAAGGATCTTCAGATCCAAAAGGCACAGAAATAGGTTTTCGAAATTATGTCTATCTATATGTTGTTATCTGTTGTTTGCGAACACGATAGCTCAAAAACGCTTTGAGCTTGACAGATAAGATTTGGTATATGGTTTTCATACCAAATCTATAGATTTTATCAAATTTTTAATGAATTTCCTTAAGAGGAAGGTCATTTATCTGAATGTCAGGTTACAAATTAACATAATAATCACAAAACGAAGCCACTTAGAAGAAAAAAATAATTGGTATTCATGCTTACAATCTAAAGTGAAAGTAATATATCAAATTTTGTAAAAAATCTGATGAAGGGTTTAACATCCCGTGGCCTGTACTTTAAGCACTGACTTAAATATATGAAATTTGATAAGGGATTTTTTTTTGTTACTACTGTAGGTATCAAATTTAATTTCAACTCGATTAGTAAAGAAGAAAAACCACAAATACATATTATGATGCTTATGTAAAAACCACCATTTCAACAATAATTTGCTAGTAATTGGTACTATTATTATATAAATCGGTATTATTAGATTGTATTCCAATTGTACGACTTAATTATTGTTCGCATATATTGGAAGTATTTGCGAGATTGTTTCGGGAAGACTATGTCCGCTGATTAAAGATTTATTATTTATTGGGAAGAAGAAAAACCACAAATACATATTATGATGCTTATATAAAAACCTCATTTCAACAATAATTTGCTGGTAATTGGTACTATTATTATATAAATCGATATTATTAGATTGTATTCCAATTGTACGACTTAATTATTGTTCGCAAATATTGAAAATATTTGCGAGATTGTTTCGGGAAGACTACGTCCACTGATTAAAGATTTATTATTTATTGGGAAGACAAGAATTTTCAACAAGTGACTTTTAAAATTTAAAATATTTATGGTATTTCTTATTCGAATTGACATTAATGAAAAACCGTATTTTTAATTAAAAAAATATTTTATGAATCAAAGCACTATTCTTATGCTTTTAAGAACTAATTTTTAATATTTTAAAACATAAAAGTAAAAACTAATCTTCCTAAAATTTTAAATACAATAATATTTTTTTATTAATCTATACTACTATTATAAATATGAAATTTTGGATGGATGAAGGATGTTAGTCAATCATGCCAGAACAGCTGAACGATATTGGATGAAATGTAGCACAGAGATAAATTATAGTCTAGAAAAGAGCATAGGCTAATATTTGTTCCTGTTAATTGAGTGGTTAATTTTTTATCAATTCAAAACTAACTTATCTTCTCCATCGTCAAATGAGAAAGACTTCGATTTTTTTTTTTCAAGTTCGAATGAAGTTAAGCGTAACATATTCCCGGTCAATTATTTCAAACGATTCTGTTTATTTTCTTAGTGTTTGATGCATTTAAAACCAAACGTTGTTAATTAATCGATCATCCGGAATGTATTCAAAAGTACTTCATAATGAAGTAATTTTGAATTAAAATAAAACATAATAAAGGAAATTAAAAAATTCTATTCTGTATTGCTTTATCTCAACTCATGTAGAAAGTTCCCGCATTACGTTTTCTCGATTGGCTCTGAAATTCATTGTTGTTTTATTTCGGGTAATTATTTATTCTAATAAAACGATTATTTCAATAAAAATAATTATTTATTCTAATAAAACGATTATTTAATAAAAATAATTAATTATTCTAATAAAAGGATTATTTTAATAAAAATTATTTATTCTCACAAAGGAGAAATTATTTTATTCTGTTTAAAATCGTTTGCTTACGAATTTCGTCAGAACAGAAAATAAAAAAAAAATCTGAAAAAATCTGCCCGAGCTTTTTGAATTGTTTATCTTTATTTCACCGTTTTTCATTTTACCCTTTAAATGGAATTATTTATGATTTATTGTTCTTTTCATGGATTTCTCAGCAGAAAGGTGTTTTAATCACTGAAAAGTTTAGCTATTTTCTTTAATAGAAATTCTTAAATCGTTTCTTGCGCAAAAAAAAATTAGTTTTACCGTGTAATTGTATTTATTCTTTCCACTTTCTTAAGAAAAGCACAAATCTGTAGTAATGAAGAATTAAAAACAGATGTATTCATTTTTTTTTCTTACGCTTTTCTAGTGTAAATATAATTCGATCTTTCCTGTTCATTTCTCTTGATTATTTTTTCCTGCTGAACGTATTTCTTTTGCCTACTTTCATTATTTACAATAAAATATTTTTAGTGCATTCCATATTACTGCATTTTTTTCTATATTTCCGTTAATTTGCTGAAACGTTCATCGAAACCTTATATTTGGAAATGCTATTGCTGCCGTTCGAGTCACATGCGGCCATTTCGCTAAAATTTTTTGACAAACTATTTTTTGGAGAAAATTACAGTATATCAAAGCTGCTCCGTTGTGTTTTTTTTTGTAATTAAATTGTTTTTGTGTTAGTTATATATTTTTTATATATGCTTATAGTGGTATATTTCCGTTAGCAAATAATGTAGAATTCTGCCAAATTTTCTCAAATTTTTTGCCTGTTGTTCATTTGCACCCGGCAAACGGAAAAGTTCCCTTACAATTTTAAGTACATAATTTTTACGTAGTTTTTTCCCCTCACGCTAATGGGGTTCTACATTTCGACCTGTTATTTCAAACGATCCTGTTTATTTTCGTAGTGTTTGATAAATTAAAATTAAACTGCGTCAATTAATAGATCTTTCGATTCCCTCAGAATTACTTTTGAATAAAAATAAAACAGATTAATTGAAATTAAAAATTTCTAATCTGTGTTGCATTATCTCAACTGGTATAGAAAATTCCGGTCTTTGCGTTGCCCTAAGTGGCGTTGAAAATTTAGAAATGCATGCAGTTTGGTGACATTTTACATTGTGATTAGACCATCAGTTCTCACATATACTCAGTAAAATTTCCTCCCATACGAAGTCGGGGGTAAAAGCTAGATATATATAAATACTAGCTGACCCGGCAAACGTTGTTTTGCCATATAAATAATTTCCTAGCATTCCCGTACCCGGCATTGCTCGGGTAATGGAATTAGTGGGGGATAACAGTGCTACGTGCACTTAGTTACGAAATTCCTCTATAATAATTACTTATTGTCTATAATTTTTTCCTAATTTTGGGAGGGTCCCGGCGCCCCTGGATTCCTTATATGTATGCCCTTGTCCTTACTGATCCTTAAGGATGCTTTTAAAGTAGTTATTTTCTTTTCAAACGCAGGCCATCTACATTTTATTGTTATACCTGTGTTTAAGCAAGAACTTCTTTGTATACAACATTTTTTGGAGTTTTTTTTTCTGTTGATAAATTTATTAAGCTGCTAGATGAACTGACTTGGGAGAAAGCTACATAAAATTGGCCGTTTGAAAAACATTCTCCTCTTAAATTGATCCTTGCTACTTTTAATTTCTGTCCTTGTGACTTATTAACGGTTATTGCAAAGCAAACTTTTACGGGAAACTGCACTCTTCTAAATTCAAAAGGATACCCCGACGGAATTAGTGGACTGCGGGGTATTAAAACCAACACTCCTCGAGCACATCCAGTAATAATCGTAGCTTCGATTACATACTTATTAAGTCTAGTCATTCGTAGTCTGGTGTCATAGCATAATTTAGGTGGAGGAAGGTTTCGTAGTTGCATTACTGGTGTCCCAACTTTCAGGTGAAGTATGCGAGGTGGAAAAATTGGAATGAATTCATAAGACGCGTAATTTTTGCAGGATTGTTTTCAAAATTGATCAGGGTGTGCCAAAGCAATGCCAAATTATACAAAAAAAATTTAGTCTCATTTTTATTTATCAATGCATTAGATTTGTAATGTTGAAGAGGGAAATCCAATAAACGACAAAATAATTTTTAAATGCGCAATTTTCTATCAGATTTTTTCAATCTTTCACACGATTTTGAAAAATTTATCGAATTTTATGTAAAAAAAATTTGATTGAGTTATCTTGAAAAGTTTCGGTGTAATTCAATATTAAAGCGAAATTTTGCCTCTTCGTTAAAAAATTCGTCAAAAATTCAGTTTTAAAAATTCGATTTTTCAAATTATATTGCAGAATACTATATTGTATTGCCTTTCAGGAAACATATTTTCTGTATTTTTCCAGCTAAGCGTCTATCTTACAGGGCCGTTCAAGAAATAGACCCGCCAAAATGGACCTTTTTTTAAAAAATCGATATTTAATTTTTGCGTCGACATTTCGTAAAATAAATTATATCTTCGTGGTCTACGATAAAAAGTCCATCCGATTCCACAGCGATATTGAGTATAAGTTGAACGGACGCGTAACGATGGCAATTTTAAAAACGCGGTTTTACTGGACGAAAAGGTACTCATGAGCGATCGCTTCTCCGGAAGGTCGGGTTTCACTCGGAAAGTAACTTTACAGGTTTTAATTTCACAGAAATTAAGGGGTTTTAATTAATTTCTCCTGAACTAATTGATATTTCGGGATGAAAAATAGATGTTGGCCGATTCTCATAGATACCGGATAAGCACAAAAAATTTCATCAAAATTGGTCAAGCCGTTTCGGAGGAGTATGGCAACGAAAACTGTGACACGAGAATTTTATATATTAGATTGACATACAACACCTCTACGGAGTGCTTTCACTCAAAGATACTTAGCCTCCGAAGACTATTATAGATTGGGTTAAACAGGTTTTAAAATTTAAACTTATATATAAAAAAGTGAAAATACTTTTTAAAATATTAAATGAATGAATAAGTAGATATAAAAATTTTAAATATAATTTGCAGGGGATAAAAGATCGTAATTATTTTGAAAAGATAAATAATATTTAATTTAACGAAATATATCGGCAAATTTATACACAATCAGATTGACGTGGTGGGACAATAAGTAGTGAAGGTATGAATTTACAGAGAAGATCCGAATGAATCTCT
>JAOUZG010014150.1:392313-417955 GCA_026289955.1 Argiope argentata | reverse complement strand
TTTTTTGGCTTCTGAACGTGCACTTAATGAATCTTTTAATTCAATAAATATATTTAAAAATTACTATAAATAACCTGTTTTTAATTAAGTGGTTTAAAAGTTATTTGCATGTAAATTATCAGATTTAAATCAATTGATTTGATTTATAAATTTTATATAAACAATAAACAGAATTTGATTAGAAAATGTAATTCAAAATTACATTCTAATTTTCCCCCTTCCAGCATTATTCTTTCTTACAACCTATTTTACGAAAATAGTTGGGTAATATTATATAATATAAAGTGACTCTAATAAGGTGTAAATTTTCTCTAATAAGCAATTTACATCTGCATTCATAGTTAAAATTTATGTTATTGTAAAGAAGGCACATTTAAACTAATATTACAATTAATAATGAAGCGATTTTAATTGCATTTCATTTTGAGGCAAAATCTTAGAAATGCTAATGTCGGTAAATTTCGAAAAATTAAAAATTAAAATTTATTTCAAATAATTGCTTCTGTTTGATGACATGGGAGGCAGCATCTATGTAATCGTATAGTGTATGCATATATGTTTGAACAAAATTTTGTAAAAAACGTTTGGGTGAAATAAATGTTTCCTTTTCATATTACTGAAATGAAAATTATTTCTTCTTTGAGGTTCCAATTAATTGCTGTAAGAATATAGTTCTTGAAAATTTAAAACAAACAAAATTTAATTATAAGAATGGTATTTATTCATTTACTTAAATAATTATTGCCAATAATAATTAAAAACACTTTAAATATTTAGGGGAATTCGAAATTTGGTTTTTAATACGGTATTGGAATTATTGTATTTGTTGATTCAGGAATCGTAATTAAATTTCATAGGATTTTAAAATTGAACTATTTTAATAACGATTAGAATAAAAATAATATTTTGTTCCTACGCATTTATATTTACAATATGTAAATTGCTTATTGGACAATGAATTTCCTTATTTATTATCAATAAATATAGAAAATAATTTTTTTAGATGTGATATTTTACATATTTCTTGAAAATAATTATAAACACGTTTTCTAAATTATAGAAGATTATTTGAGTCTAATAGTAGGATATTAAGCTTTTTTTAAAAAAAATATACATGAAATATTTTTTTTAAAAATCTTTATATTCTGTTATCCTATACACTTCAATCAAGCAGAGTTTCTCTTCGTTCCCACTATCCAAATTATTTTCTATCCGATTTTAGTATCTGCATCCTCATCTAGTGCGTCATAAAATTAAATGAATATATGTATATATATGTAATTTTAACACACCGTTAACTAGTTTTCAAAGAAGAAAATCTCTGTAAACGGCTCGTCTGATTATCATATCTTATATGCTTGTAAATTCTGTAAAAATTTTGTTTTTATTTTTTTCTTACTGTAAATATATTGATACTTAATTAAAGTTCCCGTAACATGCCCACCAAACCGTGCAATGACCAGAATGGTCACAGATATTGGGGTATGAGACGGCGTTCTGTTCTGATAATCGTTGAGTCCTTATCAAATTAATACTTTTGAGATGTATTAATCAATATTTACTTCTAATATCCTATAATTCAATGCTAAATTTACTTATAACTCATAAATATTTCAAGCATTATATGAATTCTTAAATGAAACTATAGAGTAACAGCATATTTTCAAAATAAAAGATATAAAACAATTGTCTTCCTCGTCGTCCGTCCCAAATTAGCCCTAGTAATGTTTACAACTGGACGTTAATATAACCAAACTAAACCTTCTGCTTAATTTGTAACAATTATTTTTCCACGAACTTTGCATTTCTTTATGGCACATATTTTGCGCCGGCTTTCTGGCACAGAGGTATCGCTTCGTCCGGAGTTCGAGTCCGGTTCGAGTATGATTGTTCTTCTGTGTGCTATCTGTGATATGTGCGACTGTGTCCCCCTGTAAAAAGGGGATGTGCAAGCGAATGTGGTGAGTGTGTAGCTAAGCCGTACTCTTGGCCTTAGTTGGCGCTACTTCGAAAACAAGAGACGCTCCTTTCGGCTTAAATCTGCTGCTGTATCAGCAGGGTGCTTGCCCATCGCAAGTGAAATAAGTAACAGCACTTGTTTCGCTTATGTTAAAAAAATTTCGATTAAAACATCATATAGAATTAATGCATATGATTAATTCATGAAATAATTTACCCATTACATTTTA
This sequence comes from Argiope argentata, assembly GCA_026289955.1. Lineage (NCBI taxonomy): Eukaryota > Metazoa > Arthropoda > Arachnida > Araneae > Araneidae > Argiope > Argiope argentata. The sequence goes on along the minus strand of JAOUZG010014150.1, from coordinate 415,766 downwards.
ATGAGTATAGAAAATTAAATGTTATAAAACTACAGCGATATTATAATTTAGCTCCATTTTGAGGAGAATTTCCAACTTAATTAAGTGTCCAAAAAATATCATACAAATAAACAAAATTATATATAACAGAAACTTGGAAAGAATAGAAGAAAAATGCCTTTATTAATATTTAATGAAACTTAAAACATTGATAAATTTCCATATCAGAACTTTCTAATGGTAATATAATAATGCGATGCTCATCTCCAAGTTATACATTTACAAACTAAGAGAGCAATTAGTTATAAATACAATAACAGCTGTGATTCGATGCCTGAATTCTCACAAGCTAGTGGAAAGCTTTGATAAATGCGATTTTTCAAATAATTTCGCATTAAAAGTCCACGAGAGATTCCCTTCTGATATATGTACGACATGGTTATTATTTGAAATTTTTCTCATACTGTCTTCATCTATCTTTCATCTAGCGTCATCTATCGAAGTTTGCGAACACTAATATTTTAAAACAAAGCTTGTGTGACTATATCATATCAGAAAACGCCGCTATTTATAGTAATTTTGTATACACTTTTTTTAATGTTTAAAATTATTCTAGGATATCCTGTATGACCTGTATCCCTACATTCGCAACATATTTAGCTCATAAAAAACATTTTTAGCATATTTTAAACATTGAAAATTCAAGCACCAGTAAAATTATGGAAAAGCAAAAAGCATTTTAGAAAGATATCTAATTTGTAAAAGAAATATTATACTTTTGTGTTTATTTGTTGTTGTTGTTTTAAGATAATTTTTGAAACCTTATTTGACGTTTGTAGTCCAAGGTTATCTTTAATGGTGATAAGATTTACGATTATAGTTAATTCCCTAAACCTTATCATGCTTGCGTAATATACGCATGTACTGTTCGTCAACGAATTCTGACACTACCATATTTCGACGATTTTATCCCATTAAGGGGGGAGACGCTGAACTGTGAACTCATGTACGATATTCAACTATCCCTCATTAAATATTTTAGTTCAATTTTTTCTTCGTGCATATGAGTATAGGGTCGTTTCTAGCTGAATTTTATTTTACCTCACAAATTCGAATTGATATGGTTAGTTGAAATGGTAAAAATAACTTTCAGGAATGGTACGAAGGAAATTTTGCTATTTATTTTATTTTATATACTTAAAAATAACAAAATTCTTAAAAAGAAGAATCATTATTAATGTTTTTTAATATCAAAATGTGTAAAATACGTATTTTAAAGATAATATTTATAATATTTTTAAGAGACACCATGTTTACAGCTATTATTTTAAATGAAAATAAAATGTTTTAAATAGAATTAACTCTGAATCATCCATTGTATTTAATCTTAAAATGTCAAAAAATTCAATAACATATGAAAAAGAATTTTAGTATAATAAAGTTCATTATTATTTCGTAAAAATATAATTACCAAATTTAGACCAACAACCGTTTCATTTATTTTTCATGATTTAATGTTTAGGCTCCTTATATTACATAAAAATTGCTCTGAAATAATTTACTATGCATTAGTACCTGTGCTTCTTCTGTATTATTAAATAAAGGTAATGTTTACGTCTCATACAACCGCGAGTCTTTATTGTTAAATATAAACACCTCCTCCTTTCATCTTCCTTTTTACCCCTACTTTGACGAATTTAACTAATCCTAACGCATGCGCGCAAGCATGGAGAGTTTTGCAATCCGGTGTAGAACAGTATATTCATATGTCTATAAATAAATATAATATTCCACACCAAAAGGAAGAATTTTTTGAAATTAACAATTTATTTACTCAGGGTCACAGTTTATACAGGAGAGAAACGACGATTAAGTAATGTCTATTTGCATCGCGATGTAACAGCAAAATGACCGAAATATTTCCCTTCAGTGATTTTACTATGATATTTTGACAGGAACTTCTTTGCCTTTTTTATATTTAGGTAAGGGGGTCTTAAATACTTTTTTTAAAAAATGTGCAGGTATTAAGGATTTTAATCCCCTCGTTCCTCGCAATCGAAATTAAAAAAAGTCAACAATTTTGTTCAATGCGTGTTAGAAATAATTAAATAAAAGATTGTGAACTAGATAAGAAAATACGTAAATTAAGAATAAAGTTTTTTTCTTTTTTGATTTATATTAAAATTATCTATCATATAATATATATACTCATACACGTGTAACTTTATTTATAAATGCATACTTTCAAAGCGTTTTGTAAATGAATAGTTTATATAAAATATCATACTTATCAATGAATTTGATTCTTCTTAAAATTAAATCTTCTCGGGGAAAAAAGACAGTTTATACAAAGTATTAATTTAAATTATAAAATGTATTTAAAATGTTTCTTTTATAGCATTAGTTATGAATCATAAGTAGCTTTAAAAATTTGGAACGAAATCATTCAAAATCTACGTCTCAATATTGCTGGATAACACTAGAAAATCTCTTAAAACTAAAATAAATTTATATCTTTTAGATTTTCAATGTATATTTTCCCCTGGGGAAATTTTAATTCAAATACTTAGAACATATTCCTACAAGATATAATTTTTTTTCACCGTATTAGTTATATATAAAAGCATATTTATGCAAAAGACTTCCATTTACATTCTACTCAAACATTAGGAAAGATAAAATCAGCCATTCATTCAATTCAAATAAATATAATGAATCTATTTTTATATAAAATGCGAGTGTTAATTAGGGCAGTAAAACAATTGATATTTTTATGTCTACTGCTACTTCTTTGAAATAGAATAACATAGCAGACAGCGAAATAAATTTTTAATCCTCTTTTAATAAGACCTATTCACAGAACATAGGATAAAATTATTTATAAGATTCACAATACCACTGCCTAAAATCTCAGTGAAATATTTCTGTTTTTGTGTAAAACCGAATTGAATTTAAATTCATTTAGAATGTTTGTTGAATGAAACAAAATGGCGCTGAATTTATTACGCAGATATTTGTAGTTATAGCTATACATGAATTATTTTGAAATTGTAATAATTAGAAATTGAATTGTTTATTTGCAAGGAATCTACTTTATTCTAAAATATGGTAATCTTTTATTCACCTATATATTTTAAAATAGAGTAAAGGCAACGAAAAGGGCGATAAATTTCTTCTTTTGCAAAACTATATATTAAATTCTTAGATCAATATTATTTTCAAAATATAACAAATTATTCTTATTATTGTTTAATAAAAGAGAAATCAATTAAAATGGAATTTTTTCAAAAAGGCTTTTTTAACTAACCTTTGTGGTGACTTGAGTATTTTAGAAATTTTTGCCTTTCTTAAATCTTAATTGCTACAAGAACTGTAATGATTTTTCAGATATTGAAATGGAAAATCTAATTCCAAAGAAAGGGCCATCTTGAATCAAACAAACAATTCCAAATTATTAAGACATATTGCAATTTTAAAGTAAAAAGAAATAGTAAAGAAAGATTATGTAAATTTAATGTGAATCAAATTAAATTCACTTAAAATATTTATTCTTTTGTTTGTGTACTATAGTAAAAAAATGTTTATGATTTTTGAGGATTTCTTCTGCAGCATTTTTCTGTTTGCTACTATTTTAATAAAACAGAAAGCTGATTTAAAAGGGAAAATAATATAAGAAAAATGAAAGGAAATCTTCGATCCTCAATTTCAAGTTATCATGTAAGAATATTATTATTTTTTCAGCCATTATTTATCTTAATTAATTTAAGTCATTAACCAGTTTGAAACGATCATGAGACTTCTATATCATTTTCTATCTTTCTTTCGATATATATATATATCTATATCTATATCTATATATATATATATATATATATATATATATATATATATATATATATGTTTGTTTCTGGGATCGATCGATTTTGAGATGGAATAACAGCCATGATTTCATAGTTCTTTGTCAATCTTTTAAAAACGCATCTGCTGTCGAAGAATCATACGTAATAATAAAGCAATACTGATAAAAGCAGGTCAACCTTTTATAAACGCATCTCCTTACAAAGAAGCATACATGGTAATAAAGAAAATACTGATAAATCAGGTGACCCTTTTAAAAACGCATCCGTTATCAAAAGGTATACATGATAATTATAAAATACTGGTAAAAACAAGTAAAAATATTGTTTTCCCGTAAATTTCGGAGACATCAAATACCCTTAACTAAAACAATATCATGTTCTCGATAATAACTTAATTACCAAAGCAGACGAAATTGCCAAAAATTATTCAAAAATTGAAAATAAAACTCATACACAATTTGAAATGAAAAAAAAAATCTTAATGAAAGAAAGAATAAAATATCAGATAAATTTCTTAAAAAAACTGACCTATGCTTTTTTGATCAACCACTTTACCAGAAATATCGATTACGCTTAGTTTCATTTAAATCTTTTAATGTATAACATGGCAATCCTTATTCTTTTAACAAAGCATATTTAAGCATCAAATAGTTACAAACAACAAAGCTACGTTATTTTAATATCTGTATCTGTTTTACATTTATCATATGATTAAACGCACATTTTTTAAAACTTTCAAAATGGTATTGTGGTGAATACTATCCATGTATACCAGCCAACATCCCTCGGACCGAAGTACACTTTTGGCCCAACGGATTTGGTACTGGACTACCAACCTAAAGGTACGGAGTTCGGGCCTAGCGCCATCCGCTAAACACCCTAAAGCATAAAACACAGATTTATTCAATAATATTTTCAATTGTTTGAGCAGAAAAATGGCAAAATGTTGCTTAATTTCTAATTAATTGAAATTCAAACTAAATATATTTGTATGACGTTTTGAATGAAATGGTTTGTCAAGTCGGCAGGCAGTTTCTGCCTACCTAGGCACACATATACTCGTATTTACATACATTTTCTTTCATTATTAGTAGAGATTAAAATATTTCAAGATTCTAAATAATTTTCCTAGTTCGAATATTAAACTTTCAAAGTACTTTACTCTGATATTCTCATTTTCCCTCATTTAGCTTTATTTCGATGCATATGCAATCAAAAAAGAAATCTTAGCAGCATTTCAGTCAAACATCACTAGTTTATATTAAAAATAACGGCAATCATAATTCCATTTATTACGAATAATTATAAAGGAATTAAGAAATCTAAGCAAGTGTGAATGTAAATTAAACGAAGACATTAATAATGCCATTGAAAATATTCCAAGTACTACATCTTTTCTCTTTTTTTCGGGGGGAGGGGGGATAGAATGTAGTAGCAACGAAACACGCTTTAAATCCTCTTTTAATAAGTCCCTCTCACAGAGAGCATCGTAGAAGATTATTTACTAGATGCAAGGTACCATATGATGGTTACAGTGAAATCTTTCTATTTTCCGAATAAAATCAAGTTGAAATTTATCAAAAATGTGTGGGAGATGGTGCTATAGAAGTCACAGAATTTTTTACTGATTATTTATTTTAGACTTTCTTTGAGTAGAAAGATAGGTATGAATTGCTAAAATTTTTGCCAAGTTATTTGATTTTAGTGAAAGATGAATCAATAAAAACTGCTCTTCAGTTTTTGAAATTTTAGTAATGGCATTCGAGCTTATTAGCTGAAATATGAAAAAATGCTTGAAAAGGTGTAATTGAAACAATATTATAAACTAATCTAGATAATCAATTGTTTTATTTTCTTTTAAAAACTTTCTTCATTTAAATTTGATTAGTATTGGAATGTTTTTAAGTAAACGAGAAGTGAATTATTTCTCGCAAAAAATTATTCTGCAGCTAAGAAAAGGGTATTGGCAACAAATATGCGATATTATTTATTGAATTTTACTTCCTGAAAAGACTGGTAGACACATTTACTTACAGTTGAAATATATAGAAGACTATTTGAATTAGAGATGAGTACAGGCTTCTTTTTCTTTATTATCATGTGAGTACATGATGTGGTTTTGCTTACAAGGTTTTGATGTCTCCGAAATTTAAAGGCAAAAAAAATTTTGCCTGCTTTTACCAGTATTGACTATAACGATTTAAAAAAATTCCAAGTAAAAAGGGGTTTTTTTTGGTACTAAATCGAACTTAATTAAATAATATTTTCTGGTTTGTATTGCACATAATTATAGTTTAAATGTTTTATAAACAGTTTTTCATATTTCTTTTTTTATTAGAACTATTTCGAATAAAAAAAAGAAATATGAAATTTTTATTAGAACTTTTTTATTACATATTTCTTTTTATTAGAACCAAAAGTATGATACTTTTGGAGACTAGCTATCAGCTTACAATATAAAGAATATTAATTTAATTCTGTCAATTAACCTCCATTAGCTACAATTTATCACAATAAGGTATAAAAATAGAATATTCTGATAAATTAGCTGTGCTTGTGAAGTTGTGATTTTTTTTTTTTTTTTTTTGAAATCAATACAGTTGGTTTGGCAGGATGCTCCTTCAAAGATTTTTCAAGATTTCTCTCAGAAAACTGGTAATGTAGGGAGCAAACGATAATTTAAAAAATATTTAGGAGTCATAAATTTCCAAACAAATTAAAAATTGACATGTTTGATCTAGTAGTTTAGGATGGATTTCCTGTATGTTTATTAATTTCACTGAATGTGTAAACTCCAAAAAAATGAATTTCGAGGTTTACTTTTGCTTATCAAATCAGGTATACATTTGAGTATTCTTCAAAAAAATTTCACATAATATGAAGTTGAAAATATATAGAGAATTTTGAGCTGTATTATGTTTCAATGTTAAGTTTTTTATTTTAATAACTGCGAATTTAGAAATGCTAAGTTCCGCTTCTGTATTCCAAATAAATTTTTGTAATAATTCATGTTCGAATCTTATCCAGTGGATTATCCGATTATGTTTGGGATCATAATAATTATTTAACTTAATAAGGAATCATAAACCCGTAAAACTTATTGTTACCATACTTTGAAATTTTTTACAAAAAGTATTCGATCGTATCTTATTTTTATTTCCAAGTAATTTTTTCGATTTAGAATGTTATAACAGTTTTAAAATTATTTTATAACAGTTGATTTACTGCATTTATACTCATGTCATTATGACCAAATTAAATCTTTCCCCCTATTTAATTAAGACTAAATTTCAAAAAGAAATCACTAAAGTTAAAACATTAACAAGTTCTATTTTCGGAATAGGGATGCAAATCTCTTAATTTTTTAAAATCCTCTTATGAATTTATTGTAGTATTCTTTTAGTTTTAAACACGTTTTTTTCTACTTATTTTATTTTGGGAACTGATATTATTATGAGAAATATGTTATAAATGAAATCCAATGCTTAGTTAAATTTTTCTTTGATATTTAAATCAGAAATTAGGATGGTTATTTTCTATTTTATAATATTCTATACTCAAACATAGTATAATTTAATTGAAAGGTATATATAACATCTTATATTTTAATTTTAATTTTAATTTCATGTAATCATATGTATGAAGATTATATTGTGAAAAAAAAAAATTTATTAAAGTTTTAAAGTTAATTAATCTCCATATTATTAATTATTCATTTTTTGCGAATAACATAGCCTCTTATTGCACAGATAATTTAATAATTAAATTAAATTAATAAGAACAAAAGATGTTTTGGAATTTAAACAACTCCCTAAATAATCAAATCGAACTTCATTTAGTAAATGCTGTATACTCACTAAAATGTGGAGATCAAAACATTTTGCAGAAAAATTATCCTTTAAGTTAAAACACTATGACAGAAATTACTATTTTCTATTAGAATTATTTTTCATGATAAAAAAATTCAAAACATTTCCATAATTATAATTTTATTTTATAAAAAATCTAAATTACCAGACAGATAGTAAACAGTCTTCATTTAGTTGCAGATTGCTATTAACTATTTGTTTAAGATAGCTAATATAGTTTAATTGGATAAATATAAGTTTACTTTTGTTTTCCACTACTAATAACATTTTCTAAAATAAAAAAAACTCAGAAACTTTTTGCCTAGATATAAAATATATTTCAAAATTAATTCGACATAAAATCTTTGTCAGAAAAGTTTCAAACATAAAAATATTTAGGAAATTTTTTTTTGATAATATATGTTTTTGAAAAGATAATACCTTTCTAAAATTGTAGAATTGTGATATAGTCTTCGCTTTTCAATAAATAAAAATATATTTTTGAGGTCTTTATTTATAAGAACCGAGAATAATTTTGTCCTTGAAATACAGTTGTGACTTACAAACTTCATATAGTTCAAAATGAAATTTTACAAATATTCATGGTCAGATTTAGTTTTTCTATTGGAAAACATTTTAATACGTATTATTTGCTTTAAAACTACAAGTATTAAATTTTCCTCAATAGATTTTTCATTCAAATAAGACATAAAAGTGAACTATATTATTATAAAAAAAAAAAACATTTAACTATTCAGACTATTTACTTTAAATAAAATGTGGGGGAGATTTTTTTCCCTGAGTGTTATAAGAATAAAATTTGTGTTTGAAATACAGTTCGAATTTTTTTATAAAAACTTTATTTGTTAATAAATGAATGATCCTTTTCTATAGTAATTATAAAATATATCCGGATTTCATTTCTATAAAAAAATTATTCAAATAAAATTTTCAACCGAAACTTTCGTATCCTTACTGCCATTACCTCATAATGAATAATGATTAAAAAATTTTATAAAGTTCAAATTTTAGTTAAAATGTATCACGTAGTATTTTCAGCAATAAAGGAAAAAATATCTGTCGCATCATTTTACTTGATAAGTAAAAATATTTTATCCTTTATACTCAATTCTAATCTTTTTTGAAATACTTCCAAAACTTATTTATTAGTGAACAAATATTCAAAATGGAAAATATTAAAAAGAACTTTTTATATCTGTAAGGCAAACGAAGCAAAAATCAGTCAAAAATATTTTTTGAGTCACATCGCTTGTTTTGAATCTGAGGCCATTATATCTTAATTATTAAAAGAAATATTTTTTAATATTTAAATCAACAAGTAAGAATTATGGCACTTTTAAAAAACAGCAAAAGATTTTATTTCGAAAGAGAAAAGATTAAGTTGATCGATGTAAATTGACAAAAAAAATTATTCTACAACTTTTTTGATGAAAATCATAAAAGTGAAAATTAAAATTTGTTACCTGCAAATGACAGCGTAGTAATTTTATAACCTACAAAGAATAGGATTGATATTTTTTTAAAATTATAACATATAAATTTATTTGAGAGTAAGAAAGATTAAGAGAAAAATGCATTATTTTCCCATAAAAATTCCATTGTTTGATTTCATTTTATTTCATGATTAAAAGTTTCAGCTTTATTACTTTGATCGTAGTTTACAATTTTTATTCCAAATTCCTTTAGAACAGGTTTTTATTATATTTAATATATTATTACGTAATACATAATTATCAGCAAACATCAAAATCAAACATTACATTATACAGTTTTTATTCTAATTCTTTTTTGAACTTTTTTATATATGTAATATATTATTAATGTAATACATTATAATTTACATAATGTCATTATGTATGTATTCATTAATGTTATATTATGTATGTATTCATTAATATTATGTATGGACTCATTAATGTTATATTATGTATGCATTCATTAATGATATATTATTATAATAAATATATCACAATTCACCAGTTATTTCATTATGATTGCAATGCCCTTAACAAATTTAAGATTTATTTCAAGAATCTATTAAATATTTTACGTTCTTAGCATGCAATATAATAATGGCCATTCGAATTGGGGGCCTATAATTCACTTCTTTTAATACGAATCTGTTATGTTGCTTCTTAGTATATTAAATTTCATCGTAAGAAAGACTGTTTTACAGATAGCTCTGTTGGAAGCTGATTAGTAGCGACGAATTTTCCAACTAAGTGTATGATTTAGAATCTTCAGGAATTTTGGTGATAGGAACAATAGGAGATGAATTCTGCCATATCTTTGAGAATTTACTGTACCCTGCTTCGGAAACTATAAAAATTTGGTTGTCAAGCCAGATTCAGCCGTATAATTAGTTAGAGGAGTCACTATAAATTCGGTTAGCGATCAGACCAAAAAAAAAAGCTATGGAAATCAAGCGGCATCGATTTAATGGAACTCAAGTATAAGAATTGAGCACGAAACTTTCAATAAACAGATAAATGGATCTTATAGAACAATTGATTATTTTACATTTAGCACACATACTTCGATAAATAATTTCTTATAATTACTTATATGCAATCTGAAAAGAAAATACTAATAGTCAATTTTTATGTCATTAGCATTAGAATATATATTGCAATTTCTAAAAGATTTATTATGTAACATGGAGTTGAAATGAGTTGATTCTAAGAAAAAAAAATACTTTTACTCTAACTTAAAATTCAAAATGTTGCTTTTTCGAAAATATCAATTGTATTTCAAATTTATTTCTCTTTCTCCATTTCTTTTTTTTTTTTTTTTTTTCATTTAATGCAGACGATTCTGAAATAAGGAAATGTACAAGTACTCAATCGCAAGGAAAAGAAAATTTTGGAATGACATATCACTATTTTTTAAAATTATCTTTTATTTTAAAATATATCCTTTGACAAGCGGATGCTAGCTTTAAAGTAGCAATATATGATTACCTGAAAGCAATCATAAGATAAATCTCTCAAATTAAAGCTGAAAATATACATACCCGAGAAAATGGCTTTTTAAATCGTTGAAGAACAACAATGAATATCAGAAATGATGCCAGTACATTTTAGAAAAGGTAAAAGAAAACTATAAAAGAAGGCGATTAATAACTAGTTTCAGACACAACTCTTGATTTGAATAATTTTTATGCTTTTTATTAATAAAAAATTAATTATTTAATTAGTCATACAAAATATTCTTTAAAAATGTATTATTCTTAAGCATTTGCGAGCAAATTTTATTCTACTAATATAAAAATAATAATAATTTTTGGAGAAAATCGGCATTTTCGATTTGAAAAATCGTTTGGTACAATTGATATTTTCATTTTCATTTTTAAAAATCTAAGACGATAAAAGGATTTCATAATACTTTATACAAAAAAGCTTTTTGTAGTCAAAGAATTTATGCTTAAAATATTTGTAATCTTCTGTAATGTCAGATATATCTGCTTCTAATGCTTAGAATTTTATGTAGGAAAGAACGCTTCGTAGATAATCTTCTAAGCCTAATCTATGGTTGGAAGAGATATTACTCTGAAATTATTTGCCAAATAAATCAGCCTGAAGAAATGAATCGGAACACTATGCACGAACAAATAAAGAATAATGAACTGAATCACGTAAGTTAGAATGAAGAATTTCTTTCGAATATCTATTGATAAACATAGCCCAGAAATGCAGGAATTTATTTAAAAACTAGAATATTACGATATAATCACATAATTAGTATAAAATTTTATGTTATATTATAATGCACTGATTATATAATCACAGAAATTATATGATTTTTCTCTAAACTATACAATCTTATGGAAATAGTTTCTTTTTCCAGTTAAGACAGAAATTCAACAAAAAAGAAACGATAAACGGCAATAAAAAGCAATATAATCTACTTTGGAATGCAAAATTGATTTGGTAATTGAAACAATCATATGTCTATCAACGTAGAATTTTAGGCTACCTAATGGCTAATATATTGGCTAATAGCCCATCATTTTACAAATATTTTGTAAAACAGTTACAATTGTTTTTCCTCTGATTTTAAATTGTTTTCTTAGATGAGATATTTTATTTAATGATGATATCTCTTAATATTATTATAAACAAAGTACTTTCTAATAAAGGTACAAGTTTGCAAATGCTCAAACAATTGAGAATACATCTGATTTTTACTTGATATATTCAACTTTCAATATAAATAACATAATACCGAGAACTACAAATGTGTTTTTATTTATGCATATAAAAATTGTATAATTTTAAGTAAAATCAAAGATCATTCTAGTAAAAATTTCTAAATTGAAAAGCTTCAGAAGCCTTTTAATCAAACATATGCTGATTTTTGTTTCAAAAAATTGAGAATACACCAAGGAAATTTTTAAAATAGCTCTCATAGAAGGAAAGGGTCATTATTTAGTTGCATTACTTTTTACTTATATGTTGGCGTCTAATCCTCATGGTATAGATTCGATCAATTGTTGATGGCATCTGAAGATATTTTAGTAAGTATTTCTAAAAATCAAAAAGTATCTGAAAAGTATCTAGAATGCACATTACGTTTTCTTGTTCTAACTTATCAATGGCAATCCAGAGATTAATTACCAATAATCGCAGACCAAAAGGAGCAATGGTGACCTGGTGGCAATTTTTCTTCTTCAAGAATGGAGGGTTCAAAATCCAATTCCGCATAAGATCCGGCGCGTAAGCGGGCCTCGTTCAAGTTAAATCAATTAGGGAGAAATTTCTTCCAGCTCTTGTGGTCTGGAAGTTTGAAGAAAGGGAAGTCACTCGGATATCATTCTCGTCATCTGACTACGATTCAAAATTACGAGGCAGGGCCCCAAATAGCCCTGGTGTTGCTTTACAACTTAAAGTTAATATAATTGAACCCAATTAATCGCACGCTAATAGGCTCTTTCATAATTATTGTTCACCAATGGCGTGCAATTAATAATATACAAGTAAAGTTATTAGAGGGTACAAATTTTGTTTGGAATAAATCAAAACTTTCCCCTAATTTCATCTGAAACCTCTGCTAGATACAAATGTTAGATCTTTATCAAATTTGATATCGTAGCACAAGAGCTAATATCCAGTTTGGTATGCTAATAAGGGGACTCTAATTACTATATCGTTGAAAACGTGCCTTTTTTGTTTATCGTCACATATATATAATATGGTTATATTCCAGTTACAGGTTGTTAATGTAGAAGCTGATGTGTGTCTTTGAAAAATATATTTTTCTCTTCAATTTCAGTTAACCCTTTGCGGTCTGATGTCGAGTGTGATTCGAAATTTAAGACTATGCATCATTTTTGAGGTTTTATTTATTTTTCAAATTTAATTGTTAAAAACGTCTACATAATGGTTAAGATATGTAAATTAATTTTTCAAAGAAATATGTATATTTATTTTTCAAAGCAATAAACAAATCTTTGTATTAAGTGAATAATTTTGCATCTAATTATTTTTCGAACTGCAAAGGGTTAATGTTCTTATTAGGAGATGCTAATCCCGTTCTAATTATTATTTAAGTTATTCTGTATCTTTGTGTAGATCTTTCTTGATAGATACAGTCCCTCCAAGCCATACTTGGACATAAAAGAAAAGATACTAATATAGCAAAACATTGGTACACTAAAAATGATGTAATCCTTTAATTATAAGAAATATAGCTAAAGGATTTTTCAATAGTATGCTTATTGTAATTTTAAAAAAGAATAATAAAAATTATAAAATTATTTATTTTAGGTAGAAATTAGGACAAAAAATGTTAACGAAACAAAAAGATAATTTGCACAAGCCAAACTGAAGCGTCTAAGACAATTTACACACTGGTTAATATTTCAAATGAATTAGTGTATTGCATACTCCCTTTGGTTTTCATAACTATTTTAAGACATTTAGGCACAGATTGCACAAATTTTTATTAACAAACTATGATCAATACTTTCTTATTCCTGCAACAATTTATTTAGTTCTGAATATTTAAAATTTTAGAATTGTTTAATATAACATAAATATCAAGTAACGACTAAATTTACTTTGTAAACAAATTTGTGAAAATTTCGCAAATAATTTCACCTTTTTATAGCTTAATAAAAACCTCTAGAAGATAGACTCCATTTCATACGAATGTTTACTGGGTACATCAGAGGCACTTAGGCAATGCATTGGAAATGAAGTTGATAAGTACAAAAATAAATATTGTGGCCTAAATTTCTCACAAGAACGTTACAAAGATGCATATATTATTGTCTATGAAAACGTATATTAAATATACGCTACATATGCAACATAAGCTACAAACACTCAACATATAAATATATTTAATCCGCTAATTTCGGGTAACGCAATTAAAAAAACGCAAAATCAAAAAGAAAAAACGCTCTCTCAAGCTAAGTCAACCAATGAAGCTCGTTCTTCAAACTGATTTGATCTAATCCTTAAGCCACGCCTTTAAATAGGGTCCCACTAAAGTGGGAGGGACAAACGCAGAAATCACTCGTTCTTTCCGGACAAGTTTGGAAATTTCACCAACATTTTCTAGGAACAAATATTTATTTCTAAGCTTCTAATACATATTTTAGAGTGCAGTAAAAACCGATAGTAACCTTAATATGCCACCAATATACCTACATCCCCAAATTAGCTAAATACGGTGATCTTCTTTTGTAAACACCCTTAGAACGGTCTTTTCTTGCTGACGCACAATTCCATCGTAGTTAAACTATTTACAATATTTATACAAAAATTCATATATATTTACAATATTTTATTTAATTTACGCAAAATTGATAACACTATATTTTAAATATTTTATTATGAAAATTCCTAATTTAAATAATGTAGATAAGAAAAAACGCGTTATCTAAGAAATCATCTGATTTATTATAAGACACACTAATAGATATTGTTTTTTTTTAATATTAGAAAAAATACTTTCATATCGAAAAAACAATCCCCCGACACTTCACCGCCAAACGATTTTCCAAAATACATTTAGAATAAGCCATTACAATCACACTTAATTCGAAATAATTTGCACCTGCCACACACTCTAAATTAGCCATAGCTTGATTCGATCGAATTGTTACAACGCCTAACTAATAAAGAGGATCAGGAATTTCAGGGTTGGGGTGGGGTTTGTCACTTCCCTCCCAAAGTGTTCAGTTTATTACAACAGTCCTCATTCTCATGGCAATCGGAAATTATCAGATGGAGGAGATATTGGCAAACGACGATAGGGATGCAGTGGCTGTGTGGGGAGGGGGATTCTGTTTATTATCTCTAGGGTGGAAAGCCCTTGCATTCTAGATTTCCGGATAATTAACAATTAGGTCTTAGTTGGGTTTGTCAAAGGAGTGCGAAAATTCATTCCATCGGGGACATTAGTATTCACCATTATCGAATGAATTGGAATGAATTCGATGCGATGATGACAGCGATCAAAGAATCAATCTTTTTCTATGAGTGCCATTCGTAGTTAAAGGCTGTGATAATGCTATAATTTGTTTTTGGAATTGTTCTTTATTGAAATTTTGACAACCTTTGATGACCAGCTGACTCTTCTGGGATATTGATCTTATTTTATAAAAGAATCTATCAAATATCAGACGTTAAAGCTGTGTTATTTCAATTTTATTACACATGCTCGCTTCGTTATGTACAGGAACCTTTTTTATGGATTTCAGCCCCTTGAATTCATAGCGCTATTAAGAATGTAAATGTGTTGCCATTTATAGTTTAAAATTCGAATTACAATCATTTTTATTTTCTCATCGACATAGTATAAAACACTGTTACAAGCGGGCAAGGTACACAGAGTTTGGCGGAGTTTGGTGAGGAGATTCGCGCCAGCCGGGTTGGTTTGGCGAAAGGAATAGTCTGATCGCCACTGGACCATTCACGAAGATCCGAGTGCTTTTAGTCGCGCGTTCTCTTGACTATATAAGGGACGGGTTGCCGCAGTTTCGGCGGTGTGTTTCCTCTGGGAAGAAAAAAAACTCTTGTAGCTTGTTATTAGTGAGCTGTGTTTACGTTTGTTGTTTACGTTGTATTATTGAGCTCGCTACGATTTACTGTTTGCTGTGCTATACGATAGCTGTTTTGCAGTCTGTGTTTATGGTGCGTAAGGCTTGCATTCCCGCTGTAAGTGACTGTTGACTGCTGGATTGTGTTTATCTGAAATTTTTACTTTATTAATTATTCTGTATATAACTGTAAATAAATTTGTTTGTGCTGTCCTCAAGTAAAGTCCATTCAATCCGAACACGCTACGCTAAAAACGTAGCAATACATAACGTAATACCATCATGTGCTACCAGTGCCTATAACGCTAAATTATCTAACCAGATGGATGAGCACAAGATGGATGGAAGAAAGAAAAAAATAAAGAAAAAGAAAATTGTTAAAGGAAAAAAAGAGAAGATAAACCATCCAGGGATCTCCAGAAAGACTCCCATCGGTATCAAATCCAACACGACTGCATTCAATTCTTTGCTGAAGTAATAACTGGATAGAGGGGACAAGAATACTTAAGCAAATGGTGACTATGGATTGAACTTACAGGGAAATAAGATTACCAACTGAAAAGAAAAATATGATAAATTACATTGAGAGCATCTGTATGGCATGTAACTGGACATGGCTCATTCCCGACATACCTATACAAATTCCATCTAGCCAACTTTCCTTACTGTAGCTGTGGGGAAATAAGATCTCCATTTCACAATGCCACAGAATGCCTACTCACTCTCTCATGGCACATGAGAAAGCCAGAAAGAAGTCTCGAAGAAGAATGGTACAGGAGAGATGCCTCAAATATCCTTTCACACGGCAAAATCCACTCCATAGTAAACCATATTCATAAATACCAAGACCTCTTGAATACCTACAATAGTTGAGACCAGAATCCCCCTTGTGAAAATCAACCGAAATTATAACTTAAAAAGTTCCTCAAAGTGCAGATCTCAAGATGGAAATCAAGACTCCAGGACCCAGATGGACGCTACGTATTTCTAACTCTATAGTGATTGTTTATTTGGCATACATATGCCAAATAAACAATCACATATGTTCGCATACATATGTTCGCAATTTACTTTGCCAATTCCTCCCCCGTCTTTTCAGCTGGTAATCTAATTCCCCTGTAAGTCCAATCCATAATCCCCATTTTTTTTAGTATTTATGTCCCCTCTATCCAGTTATAACTTCAGCCAAAAATTGAACAGATTCGTCTAAGATTTGAAACCGATGGCCTTTTCTCTGGAAATCCTTGAATGGGTTATCGCCTCTCTCTCTCTCTCTCTCTCTCTCTCTCTCTCTCTCTCTCTCTCTCTCTCTCTCTCTCTCTTTTTCCTTTAACAAATTTTTTCCCTTTTTTTCTTCTTTTTTTTCCTTCTTTTTCTCCCATCTCTCTCGTCTCTCTCTCTCTTTTTTTTCCTTTCCTTTAAAAAAATTTCCCCTTTTTTCCCTTCTTTCTCCCATCTTGTGCTCATCCATCTGGTTAGATAACTTAACATTATAGGCACCGGGGGAACAGGGTGGCGCTATGTAAATTATGTTATGTATGGCATGTATAAGCATATGAACAATCACTGTAGAGAAATACGTATCTTCATCTGTGTCCTGAGGTTTTGAGTAACTTCGTGAGAACTAAACTTTCGAGGAACTTTTGAACACTATTGAAGCTATAATTTTAGCTTATTTTCCCAAGTGGCATTCTGGTTTCAGCTATTGGGCGATCTTGAAGATATCTTGTCATTTATGAATAGGATTTACCATGGTGGGAATCCTGCCGCCTGAAAGGGTATTTGATGCAACTCTCTTGTGCCGTTCTTCTTCGAGAGTTGTTTCTGGTCCATAATTTACAAATTAATCGATCAAATATATCATGTCGATGACTTCGTTAAATCGTCAGATGTTATAGCTGAATTATTTTAATTATATTACACATGTTCGCTTCGTTATTTTCATGAACCTTTCTAATGTATTCGAACCCCTTGGCTTCATAGAACTATTAAGAATATAAAAAATAATTATTAATAAGAATGAACTATTAATAATGTGAAAAGTTTTAAAATCGTAACTTCATTTTTATTTTTTCGCGCACGTAGTACAAAATACAATAGTGCTCAAAAAAATTCATACGCAAGATTTTGACTTTACATTTCACACCTCTCTGAAGTTGGAAACATTTTTTAAAGTATTCACTTGCCTGTTTGTGACAAATATAATTCAAAAGCTAGACTGATGAAATTTGGTATACTCCTGTAAGACGTTACCACGATAACTGCAAAATGATGAAAGTTAGAGTGTTAAAATTCAAAACGCATATTTAACATCCATAATGTAAATTCTTATCAAATTTTGAGCCAAATACGATGAGGTATTGGCAATCTATTGATATGTACTTTCAAAAATGTGTAAGCACAATAACATAGAAATGCAATAACTTAAATATATTAAATATAGTATGGAATTTAGTTACTGCAAATGTAATTTTGGGTTAAATTATGATTTTAATCGGTTGGGAAAAATCCGTTTAAAATACAAATTCAATTTTTGGATACTATCAACCGCATTTCAGGAATTAATCGCCAAATATTTCGCCAAGGATGACATGGTGGATCCAGTCAAAATGCTACATTCCCAGCAAAGCTTAACATTTTATATCTATTGTAAGTCAATTCCATGCAAGACGTTTTCTGGTATGACACCATTATTAGAGAGATGCAAGAAAGTTTTCTGGAGACCACTATCAGTTCTCTTTGTAAACTTGCATATATTAAACTGAATACCCCTTTTTTAGCTTTCATCAAAGACCGAATGTCGTACAATTAAATATTTAATCAAACGATTTGAAGAATTTGAATTTCAAGGCAGAAATCAGAAGAAAAAAACATTCGACGAAAAATATTCTTTGAAAAAAATTGCTAAAATTCAGAAAACAAATTATGTTTTCAAGTTTTATCATTTATAAGCTATTTTTTAAATGACGATAAATTCATTATTGTGTAGTGATGTTTTCGAAAGTCATCACGACAAAAGTCAAAGATTCAAACTAATTTTTAATTCTTTAAAATGTTAAAAGAAATCACTCCGAGATACAAAATTCTACCCGTCAGGGAAATATATGCCGAATGTGAGGATATAAGGTAAAACGGTTTCGCTTGTATAGCACCAATACACAGACACATACAAAAACCCATTCATCTTTATTAGAAGTAAAGATATCATTCCTATACGCAAATCGCAAGAAAAATATTGATTGAATTCATCCAAAGTTAGTAAGAATATCGCCTTCCACTTTTTTTCTCCCAATTTTTTAATAATTAAAACTAGGTAAATGAACTAGCGTGGAAGAAAATAAAATTATTGTGAAGTTTTCAAAAAGCTACAACAATTTTAAATTAAAAATTTGTTACTGTTAAGGTTTTTAAAATCAGTTCTTAATTCCTAAATTCTTAACTTTATTCAACAACTCTCAATATTGTATTGTCTATCTTCTCTAATATTCAATTCAAAAGTTGTTTGTTGTAATGTGACCATAATTTGGCTTATTTGAATTGTTTCCATTGAATTCTATTTCATTTGAACTGAATGGTCCTTTTACGAACTTTCACCCTCTACAGGATAGCCTAGACAATGTATTCCACTTATATATTATCGATATAATAGCTAAAATAACTATATATATTCGTTTAAAGGAAACATTGTACGAGTTTCTAGGGACCATGGCAGAGGAAAATTTTGGGATAAATTTCCGAAAACGTATATCATGAGAGCTGTTGTTATAGAAACGATTTCCAATTATTAGAAACTATTATTAATAAGAAAAGAATTAACAGAAATTCAAATTTCTTATCTGAAACATCAAAGCATGATAGTGTTTTAAGCTTAATTAATCTATCATTATTTTATTTTCAATTTTTAGTTAAAATATTCTGATTATTACAGAAACAATGGCAAACACTCATAAGAAATATATTTAATATCATAGCAATAGATACGTATGTGATTGCAGTTGTTAAACTCTTACTCTATATAGGCTTCTGCTGTTTCATTTACATTGCAAACGTTCATAATAAGGAGAAGTATTTAAAAGTTAAATAAAATGTATTAATAAGTAAATAAGTAGTTAATTTAAAATTTTTAAAATTTAAGTAAAAGAATTGTACGGGAATAGAATTTATAATCATTAAAAAATTTTAAGCTTTAAAGTGGAGGATAAATGTTTCCTTTCTGCAGATTTTTATTGTAAGATAATTCATAAAAATATATTAATTTAAAAATATGTTTTATTTTTAGTTTAAAATTAACCGAAAATTTTGAAAAATCTTTTCTAAATAAACATTGATTATCCAAGAAGTTATAACATTTTAAATCTGACATTTCTAGTTTCAACTGTTTATCCTTTATAATGTTTTTAAACCATTTTCGCATTTTTTTTTTCAAATTTAAATGACACAATTTATAGGTGAAATATCAGCTTATAAACGCAATCATTTTAAAACTTTTTAAATAATTTATCGTGAAACCATTCCTAAACAAAATGTTTTGGATACGATTCATCACAAATATATCGAAATAGAAATATTTATACCTATCTTATATTAAAACAGAAGAGCCTGTTATCTACAAAATTGATACACTGTTAAGCTGATTTAAAAAATACAGCGGGATACATTGCTAAGAAAGGTCATTAAAGCCAAAGTGCTCTTGTGATTACAGTCACAGTTATACTAACGACTTTCGGAAATTGAGAGATGGTGTAAAGATATTGGATATATGGAGAACGGATGCAGCTGATTTATTTATGAAACTCATTTTTTCCTAAGGTTAAAGAATTATATTCTGGATTTCTGGATAATAACCAATTAAGATTGAATGAGTTATATAGATATGAATATTCATTCAATCAAAACATGAGTTTTTTTGCACCAATCGTGGACATACGAAGATATCAAATTTGCAAATCCAGTAACAAATTTGAATTTATAATATTTATTGTAGTAGTAAAGATATTTCTTGCACATTTTTGATGCAGTGAAGTTTTACCATTAGGATTTAAAACTTAATATAAGCTACGAAATAAGCTTTGAAAATTTTAAAAATGCTATTTGTATACAAAAATGCATTGTTGTTCGGCATATAAATATATTGAAAG
Source organism: Argiope argentata (assembly GCA_026289955.1). NCBI lineage: Eukaryota > Metazoa > Arthropoda > Arachnida > Araneae > Araneidae > Argiope > Argiope argentata. Next base: position 394,873 of record JAOUZG010014150.1, on the reverse strand, counting down.
GTTTTTTTATAATAATATTCATTACTAGCCGTCTTTGAGGACTAGCTAATTCACAAAGAATATCGGTTGCGTTTAATTTAAACTAAAATTATTGTGCTTAATTTAATGATTATCTCAACAATTACTGCATACTTTAGAAACTATATTTATAATAGCTTTATATTTTTTCAATTTATCGTGATCATTATCTTTATTAATGGAGTCGCGTCCCATAATATCATTATAAAAAGGGTAATTTATTTCCTTTTGTTCTATGTTTTTAGAGGTAATGCATTTTCACTTTCCCATTTCTCATGCTATAGTTTTTAATTTTCTCTTTCAGTGGCGTATGGTTTTATTAATTTGCTTTTGGCTTCCATATTTCCACATGAAATATTATTTCTTACTGATTTATGCAGTTATTGTTGTTATTGTGTTGAGTTCTTTACAACGAAAGTAGGGGTGTAGTAGCTTCTAAGGGTATGGTCCCCTGAGTAGGGCCGAAGTCTGTCTTCTAACTCACATACATCATAAACCCTTTTTACGGGATGAACTTCATTCACGCATTTCATTCATTCACAGATCGTAATTTAGATCTGGAACAAAGAACGATCCTCTATGACCCAGTATTCCCAATGGTATTACTCTCTACATGGAGGACTTTGTAACAACAACAGATTTAACGTGCGCCAGCTACCATACTGATGGAGAGTCTTCGACTGGCAGGATCCAACTCGCAGCCCAAGAGATGTGAATCCAACGCCCTACCAACCAGGCACTTTTTGCACTTAGTATGTTTTAAAAAGATTTTTTCATTATTAATATCTTCTACCTCTGGGGTAATTTATTATTATAAATATTATTCAATCTTAATTTTTTTCCAAATATATTACCATATAGCATGTCTCATTTGAAAACCAAAGTTAATCAAATTCAATTAACCAATTCACAACGCAGAATAAATTTTCAATATCTATATATTGTATTGTCATTGGGAATACATAAATGTACAAAACTTCGGTACTCTAGAAAATCAAAAAGAATACAAAATTGTTAACAAAACCTATTTTTGTGAGTAAAAAAGGCAAATTAAATAAAAAATGTTTAAAATACCCCGTTCGGCATATAATTAAAATTTCTTTCATCTTAAATAACTATAATGAATTTTTATAGTATAACTTTTTATAGATTTAATTTCACAAAATTTTTAACAGTGAATAATATTTTAAATTCCCTTTTTTGTCAAGTATTATATTTTTTATCTTTACATTTATTAAATTATTCTAGAATATTGTTCTTCAAGTCTCTCCTCTGGGTTTTAATTCACCATCCTATCCAAAAAAAGTCATAATTAGTCTTTAAATAAAGCTCTGTCGTGATTAATAATTAACAGAATGAAAATTTAAATATTTACTTTAATTGAATTGCTTTTTAATCACGTGAGAAAAATCGATTGCCATTTTTTTTACTTCGTTGAAAGCTCAAAATATGTGCTTTTTTTCCCGAGTTTCTTTATTTAAAACAGTTTTTTTTTCATTGTTAAAACCAGAGATTCTAACGACAGATAATTTTTTTAACTGTTCTAGTGTAGAGAATGTAGGACAAAAGAATCCTAATATTTAATGAAGCAGTCCTTGTGCTCGAGGTTAAAAAATATCGGATTATGATTGTTTAAATCATTCTATTTCATTGGCCAGTTTAAAACACTGAAAGTGTTTTCATCGATAAGGATTAAATTAACACTTTCTTGGTGTAGCTTTAAAAAAACCAAATTATTTTTCGAATTCTTTTCCCCCTTTTCATGAATTAGAAGATTTAGGCTAATTTTCTGCTTTTATTTATCGGAATGTTTTAATAATTCAAAAAGGTTGTTGATTCTTTCTTTAACATTTATAAATAAATAAACGATTTTTTTTAAAAAAAATTCTTTGATTTACTTTAGAACACACTATTAAAAGTATCTAGATCAAATAGATAGTTTTAACATATATTCTCTTAAAATCATTAGTTTCTTTTTTGTCATGTTAACAATTTAAAATTAATTTTATATTAAAACTTAAAGTATATAATAATATGAAATGATTTTTTTCTTGTTAATTATGTATTGCTGTTGTCTTGGAAGTATATACTTTTGTTATGTTTTTTTCTGATGTTTATTTAGAAATTCCTTATAATCAAAAACATTTCCAAGAAATATCTTTTTTAACTCTTTATTTTTTTATATTACATCTGTTTTTCTTTACATTTTAAGTTTCATGTTAATTTTCTCGTTTTATTTACTGAAACATTCTTATATTTCAAAAAGATTTTTTTTTAATTCTTAATTTAACATAACTAAATAAACGATTTTTTAAAAATTTTAAGCTATTTATTTTAAGAATCACATCAAAAATTTAATTGCATTAAGCAGATAGTTTAAACATATACCGTTTTAATATTCTAAAGATTCTTTTTCCTCATATTAACAAGTTAAAATTAATATTTTTATTTTAAAAACTCGAAGTATAAAAAATATGGAATAATTTTGTTTGTTAGTGTGTGTGTGTGTGTGTGTGTGTGTGTGTGTGTGTGTGTGTGTGTG
>JAOUZG010014150.1:324897-359750 GCA_026289955.1 Argiope argentata | reverse complement strand
AACAACAACAACAACAAAAAATGAAATTTAAAATCATAAATTTCTATTTATCTTTTTATAATATATACCTTTTTTTACCAGTATTGCATTATTATTATGTATACTTCTTTAAAAGCAGATGCGTTTTCACCAGATTTACCTTCTTTTACCAGTATAACTTTTTAAAACTGGTTTAAATTACTTAATGACAAATTAATTAATACAAATAATGACTTTAAAAAATAATAATGTTCTCAAATGATAACTTGAAATTTATGATTTTAAATTTCATTTTTTGTTGTTGTTGTTGTTGTTTAATCAGCCTCACTTAGTAACAAGTAAGTTTGAGAAACAATTATTCCTAAGATTCAAAAATAGCAAATAATTAAAATATTTTTTTGGAAAATGTCGTTTATTAGACTAGTAAAAAGAATTCTTGCCAGAACAATTACATTTCTGACTTTAGAATTTTTTTTTAATTTATGACTTTAGAATATGACTTAGAAATTTATGACTTTAGTACATTACTTAGAAATTTATGACTTTAGAATACGACTTAGAGATTTATGACTTTAAAAGGGATGTAGAACAATTTAGATAATTGATATTGCATTGTGCATAACAATTGTTAATATATAATGCTCAATCACAATGTTGCACTCACTCATAATTTTTAATTTGTAAATTTTGAACCTATATTTATCTAATTTTGAACCTATATTTATAAAATCATTATTATCACTGAGTGATAATAATGACGCTGACAGTTCGTCAGCGGGCTTGTCAAGTGCCATAAGAAACAACAACAGGTCCTCGTGAATAGACAGCAATCAAATTTTTGACTCATTTCCCAATATGGTAAAAAACTAACTCAAGTAACCCGATATGGTAACTCAAGTAAAAAATTGGGTCATAAAATCACTTATTTCTATCAAATTTTAATTTTTAAATTTCATTTTCACAAGCAAATGAATGGACAGACAAACTCATTTGTTATTGATAAATTTCTATTAAAATTTCATATAAGTTTGTAATCTTTATGCGAAGACTGCAACAAAAGTTCGCTCATTTTCTTTATTTTTTAATTTATTTCTTTCGTCAACAAAATTATAATTTACAATGATAAAAAGAATCGATGAATTTATTTGGAAATGAGATTCATAAAAATTCCTAAAAATCTCAAATATGCCATTTTTTAGCGTTACAGCAATTTCTCTTTGTTTACCAGGGAATAAAATTATAATGAATAAATTGTTGTTGATACTTAAAAACATAATAATAACAATAAAACAATGCTACATAACAGAAATAGTATACATTTTGGAATAGAGATGTTCCATTAAAAAATGTGGTTTTATTTTATTTGAACGGTAGTATTCTTCTAAAGCGACATCTGTCTCACATTTTACATTAATATTCAGGTATATATTTCTTTCTCTTTCTGTCTGCAAATCAATAATTGGAAATACCAACAGTAAAACTTAGCCAGGGAATATTTCTTTTAATTTTAAAATTCCCAATTCTTTCGCTTGATTTGAATTCCTATTTTTCTTCTTATTTTTTCAATCAATTTATTTCTTAGAATTCACTCATTGATCCTTCTTTTGCTCATTTCAAAATTAAATCGTCTGCTATATCCTGCTACGAACGTTCCACTGTTAAAGCGGAAATGCAAAATTTTGATTCTAAAACAGCTTCCTGTTTTCCAGAAAGGGGAGGGAGGAACAGAAAGCAAAACAATTGCCAAAGTTTTATGCAGCATTTTATTTTCTTAAAAGTTTCTATTATCATTCGCTTTCATTGAATTTACGATGTATTTTTTTTTTCTTTTTGTTAATACTTGGAAAAGAATTCTGAAATGCAAATTCGGGTTTTTTATTGTTTGCTTAATACGGAAAGATGTATTATTGTATTCTGGGATTTGAAAAGCTCTTCGTTTTATAACAGAAACCTTCAACAACAAAAAAATTGAAAAAATTAGATTATATATGTATTTTTATACAGTAGATAATAGCACTCAAAAACTCAACAACGTTTTAAAATTAAAACTGATGAAATAAAAATTATATATACAAATTTTATTGCATTGATTTAAATTTTACAATTTTGTAAATATATCGAGTTTTATAATTTTAGGAATTAAAAATTTCTGTTATGATAATTAAAGAACTTTTGACATTGCAAAAGTTTATTTACGTAATTCCTCAGTTATTTTCTCCAGATAAAACTAAACGATTTTAATTAGGAATTAAATGTCCATTTTAAACTAATAACTTTAAGTAATTATAAAATTGTTTTTTTTTTTTCTATTTTTAGCTTTTGGGAGTATGATGTTAACTTGGGTGAAAAATAAAATTAAAAGAACATTTGTACTTCTTCAAACATCGGAGCTTGTTAATGTTTTAACTAAATTTTTATTTTATTTTTGATATTTACATTTATTGATATGACAGCGATAAATGAAAATCAATGAATAAAATCAATTAAATGTCATTGCGAGATACCTGTATAAAACCAAAGTCAATAAAAGGTTGAAATTAAATCTGCTTTGCATATTTCAGTGTATCTTGTCAGAACATCATTTCTTGAACGGCCAAGCACCACGTGCTCATGCGAGTTAAATTGTAATTTTATTCATTTTAATTCTTTCACTGAATAAATCCTTTTAGTATCGCAAACAATCCAAAAAAAACTTTGTCCCGCCTTTATTGTTTTCAAAAAAATATCTTATTTCCTACTAATTTCATTTCATATAATCACCTGCCCCAAATGATATTTTTCTAATTTTATTTGCTGTAGTCATAAGCTTATTTTTATTAGATTAGAACTTTTGTAAATGCAATGGCAACGCGTTATTAAAAGCTGATTTCTTGATGTGCCCGTGCAGGTAATAAAATTTTTATTTTTCGCTTACGGATTTTTGCTGATGCCAAAAAAACCTCATCCCCAAAACAGCATCGTGTTTTGACATGATAATAAAACAATAAAAGTACGTCTATAAAATATATTTAAAACATTGTTTAGAACTAAATATAATTAAAACAAACAAATCGTAGATTAATATAATTGAAAAACTTTTTTAAAAATTTTTGTGAAATATAAAATGGCTATTTAGAAAGTTTAATTAATGTAAGTTATGCAGAAAATTCGATTAAATTTTTATTTTAAAATTGCATTTAAAGGTTGAGATATTTTTCTCGCCGATTTTCCCAAGAAATAACTAGATATCAATTCGATAATTCTGAGTCTAATTAAGAGATTTTTATTAGTATTATACATTTCGGGAATTATTGATAGTGTGCCAAATTATTACAGTTATTATATTGAAAATTAATATTTTGTTATAATATTTTGTAAGCACATAACCACAATACAAATTAATCACTTGTGTACCATAGATGTTATCTGCCTTATGAAGCTTTCATCGCATACTCTCCCACCAGTGAGTCGGTGTTGAAAAGAACGATTCATTCGGGCCAAGCGTATGGCAAGCGTGTGTTAGTTGTTAATGATGATGTTGGTTGTTGTATTTAATGTGTCCGACGATTTTTGCTGCCGGTAGAGGCCACCACAACAGCGGTACGAAGTTGCGTATTCCAGATCACAAATCACCCTTGTGGTGGATGCGAATTGCCACAGGATCGAACTTGCAAACTATTTTGTAGCTAACATAACCACAATACAAAAGTAATTACTTGTATACCGTTGATGTTATCTGGCTTACAAGGCTTCCACCATGCCTTTTTTAATGTATGACAAGGTGCTGGATCTTGCTGAATTATCTAATTCTGCTTTAGGGTCATGTCACAAACACTACGAAACAATTGATCCTTCAGCACACCTACATACTTGTCAAAATTCACTGTTCCCAGTACAAAATGAAGTGTTCATTTGACTGATTTTACATACATCCCCACATGATTAACTTTCTGTGTATTCTGATGTACAGACAAGGCATTCTGGTCTGTTGCTCTTTTTTGCTCTTCGCCAAAAAGGAATCTTGCTTGTCAGATATGAAAAAAAAGCGACTTTCATCGCTGAATATAATCTGTATCCACTCCGAAATACTCCAATTTTTGTACACCTTCGCACCTGTACTGACGAAGAATTGTGACAAATTTTTCGCCAGTACAGGGTTTTTTCCTAAGTACTTTCGCCTTATAACCAGTTGCAAAAGCTTCCTGCGAACTGCTCTGGGACTAGTAATGACAGACGTGCAGGGCCCAACTTAGCTTTATTGGGGCCCAGGTCAAAAACTTCTTTATCTCCCCCCTTTGTTTCACTACTTTAGTAATGAAGAAGATTCATTAAAAAAAGGAAATTTAAAATAAGATTTACATTCTATTTGGGGCCCCCACTTATGTGGGGACCCGGGGTAATTGCCCCGTATGCCCCTGCCTTAGTCAGTCCCTGCAGACGTGAACTCATTCCCTTCTCTTCCAAGTGCAGAAGAACTTGAAAATCTATTTGTGCAGCATAATAGTGTCAACGTAACATCAGCACATTTTAAATAAAACCTCGGATGACCACTTCTAGGAATTTTATCTACGATCTAAATGGTTTTGAATCGTTTTATGAGGCGTGAAACGGACAACTTATTACAGTTTCACCAGTGAGCCATCCTAACATTAGAAATATTTCCTTTATGAACTAAAATAACAGCCTGATGCTTCTCACGAGTTAATTCAGACATTTTAAAAAGAAATGTACAGTTTAAGTTGAAAAGCAATGTACAGTAAATGTACTTCAACAAGAGCAACAAACGAAATGAATTCCTTCGAGTCGGAGCGATTTTATAATAAACTATCAAGATGACGCAATCGTTTCAGACTAATGCTTCATAATAAGACAAAATGGTCGGAAACTTCTCCATCGCATTAATACTTGAAAATATCCCTATAAATGAAAAAATATTGTACTTACGTACTATACCGTCCAACTTCATCGCCAAATTCGAAATCATCACCAATGAGTTACTAAACCGCAACATACGACAATCCGACAATAATATAATCCGTTGATCTTTATCGCCAAATTTAAATCCGTCGCCAAAAAGTTATAAACCGTTGGCGATCGTCGAAGAAGATTGTATAATACGTAAGTACCAAATAGATTACTTTAATAGGGTTCATTCTTGAACAGAGGTGAGATTTTTCGAACTTGCAATACCTTCGGGCAGTAATGTAGTTACGAAATATAGGCATTTGGCCTGAATCCCTCATTTGTACTGAGTCTATCGAGAAAATATAAATTTTGTATGGCTATTTTTTCAGACGGATAAACACCAAAATTTAACATAAACTAATGCAGCAGATACAATATAAAATACTTAAATTCTAATTATTCAAGTCATGACCTTTATGGGTTGTTTCATTTACATGCATTCAAAAGTACAAACCAATAGAAGGTCAACCACTTAACAATTTTGTCAAGTATCCATATTCCAGATGCTATACCTGTGTTCTCATATCTACTTAGCTTTTTTAATTTTTGTTGTTGTTGTTAAAGACTGCACTTGCAATCGAACAAACAGATCTATAGACTTCCTGTAAAGACATTTCGTTTAAAATTTAATTTAAAAAATTTAGAAATTTGATAATTTGATTTACCACATTTCAGCAGTCAAACTGTCGAACGCTCTTGTTCCGCCAAACAGTTAACATTTTTGAGTTATTGAATTCATATACAGACGGACATAAGGTCGAAAATTGTGGGGGGGGGATGGTCAGACTCACTTCAGTTTAAGACATGGTGAGTCTTCAAAAACCCGATTTCTGTTCCTTTTGTAACCTCCATTTTATGACTACAATACTTTTTCTACGCTTTGTATATGAGGAAGTAAAAATTGCTCTTTTTGCTTCCGGTTGAAATAAAATGCATGCATGCTTCTTATAACCTTTACTGATAGAAAAATACTTATAATTTATAGTAAATTTATAAACATTTTAATGGTTTTGACAAAATTAAAAGAAACTTATTTTTAAAATATAACTTATATAAAACAAAAGTGTGAAAAAATAAAATAGTATTGATTTGAAACTTAAAAAAACTCAACAGAAAATTAGAAACGTAAATTATTGGAGAATTAATAATTCTGTAAATAAAAATTGATAATTTTATATAGATTTCAGTGTTTTATTAAAAGTAACCGAAAGAAGAAATTTCACGTTTGAGAAAGTAAAATCGTTTTTGTCTGTTTATCAACTTTGAATAATAGTTATAAAATTCAATGTTACAAATTTAACTCATCCTGCCGGCGTCCTGGCATAGGGGTAGCGCATCTTTCCCTTGATCTGGTTGTCCCGGGTTCAATCGTCGTTGTTTTTCTGTGTGCTACCTATAGTGTATGGTGTGCCCTTCTGCAAAAGGGGGCTGTGCAAGCAAATGCGATGAATAAGTAGCTAAATCATACGCATAGCCCTAGTTGGCGCTTCTCCAAAACAAGAGACGCTTCTTTCAGCTTAAAAATCGCTGATGCATCAGCGAAATTTGTTCAGAGCTAGGGTCATTAGAAATAACAAAAAACTCATCCTGCCAAGGCATACGATGTGAATTCAAGGATTGTCGTCAGGATAACGAAATGCGAGGACGGAAAAATCAGCTATATCCAGGATCATTGCCTATCCTTTTAAGTAAAAGGTGCATCCTGACATTGAAGAAGAGATTATTCGCCCGTTGCCTTACTTAATACTACCAGGAAAGCGAAAATATTTTCACTGTTAAGGCAGTTTAAAATTCATGCACGTGTGATACGCCAGTAAGAACTTCTATAAAGTAATCACAAAAATGTTGCTCCTACTCTGTTTAGGCACCCATAGCGATCTGAATGACCGTCATTACCATACTAGGAGAGGCAAGAAACTGTGGTAAAATCTTAGGAATTATTGCTAGGAAAATTATTTTATGCACCAGAAAACAGAAAAAACTATTTACGTTACTAGCGTAAAATGTATACATATTTTATTATTTAACCACGTTGTTGTTCAATACTCTGAATGGAGCCTGACTAAGGTAGAGGCATACGTTGCAGTCACCCTGGGACCCCCACATCTGAAGGAGCTCCCAAATAAAATAGAACTTTTTTTACCTCTCCTTTTATGAACTCTTTCTGGCTCTTACTGAAGTAGTGAAGCTTAGGAACACCCAAAGAAGATTTTTTCCGGTCCCTAGTAGCGCATAAATATTGTACAATAATATATGATAATGATCAATATTCACAATATTGTTTTATATTGGGGAATATTGTTTAATATCATAATATCAAACAATATTGTACAATATTGTGTAAAAGACTGTGCTAATAGGCTAAGCTAATTAGGGCCCTGACTCTGAATCTAGGACAAGGCCGTAGTGCATACATAATAATAATTTTGTTTGGCATTTGAAGCTGTTTTCATTGAGAAAAAACTTTAAATATGCACTCTTGATACTTCGGACGAGTGAATTTCCCCAAAATAGGAGATATTACAGCGAGATTATTTTTTTATATGGTGTTTCTATAAAGATAATGTCTCCTCTATTTAAAACTAAACAATTCCAAAAAAACCACCCTTAAATACTTTTCAAAATAAATATTTAAAAACAATTAAACATTTTTTATACATTGACGTTATTGGTGAAAGATGCTCAGTAGTGTTGTGATGACATCATCACAATAAAGTACAGTATTCAAAATATCAAACATCATGCGCTGAATAGATTTTATAACAGTGAGGAAATATTGAAATTGCAAGCTTTCCGCTTACTTTGTCTTTAACAGCGCAGTTTTTTGATAATCGTTATGCTTTTTGAAATCCGAATTACCTTACCTATTTCAAAAATGAGCAGGGGGGGAAGAATGAGAGAGCTTTCAAATCTGTTAAATATTCTTAATTTGAAAAAAATGTTAAATTAAAAAAACTTTATTTTAAAAGTTAATAAAACAACTAAATCATACATTTATTTTTAAGAGCACTTACAAAATAAAGCATTTTATAATAGCTTTTATGAGTTAAATATATATAGGAGCAAATCTGAAAGCAAAATAATTATTACAATAACAATAGAATAATATAATACTTTGAAAAGTAAAGAGAAATAAATTGTAATAAAGAAAATTTCTTTAAAAATGTTTTCTAGGTAAACTTTATTAGAGATTAATTAAATATAAACCAAAATTATTCAACTTTTCATTTTGTTGTAAATAGCTTTCATAAATTCTGTGCAGTTCTGTTCAAAAAGAAAAAGAGAAGAATCATGATAATAATAAATATTAATTGAAAAATTATTATTTTATAACTGCGAATTAATATTGATTAAATAAACTGCGTCATAAGTGTAATAACTGAAAAATTAAAATATGACAGGGAAAATGTAAATTTGGAGAAAAAAAAGCCATCCATTATTATAATAATTATTAAACATCAAATTGATTATGAATTGGGAGAAAAATCATTATCCTTTATTACGGCATGAGCTAGAGTTGGAAAACATATTCTCAAATATACAAAATACATAACTTAGCTTTATCTAATGTTACATAAAGGCGAATTTTTTAAGAAACAAAAATAATGTGGTGTGATGCCTTGTCAGTTTTAAATTTCATATAACTACAAATATCAAATGCTTTGTAGAAAATTATATAAAAAATATGTTTAGAGCTTTGTATAAAAAAGCAGGAGGACTTTATATAGAAACTAAGTTTCTATAAAAAAAAAAACTTTTCGTCCCATTCTCCGCCTTTTTTTTTTTTTTTTTTTTTTGCAATTTTAAGATTTTTGCTGTTATTATTATTTTTTTAATGTTGCATTCGAAGGTTTATCATAAAAAGATAACAGTAAAAGTGAATCGAGACAATTGTTGTTTATTGAAAATCAAAGTGCAGGTCCTTCGAGTCGCAGTCAGAATATAGAAAATTATTTAAATATTCGGATATTATCATAACATTGTTATGAGAACAGCTCCAAAATTGATAGAACATATTGGGCTTTGAAATTATATGGAATTGTTGTAAATTGCTTTGTATTGAATTTACGCGAAAATTTAATTTTTTGATATTTAATTTTTTGATATTTAATTGTTTTTAAAGCTTTCCATTTAACTGTTCATTCTGGTCCTCAGTATTATTTTGCTGATTTTCAAAAATCATACTCGTATATTATCATTGCATTTTGCATTACATCACTATTCTCTGTCCGCAGCGGCTTTAGTGACAATAAATAGAACTATTTTCTCCAGTTTTCGCTAAAGTTATGTCTTGCGTCTACTTTTGATGATAGTGTATAATCTTTAAGACCTTAAGAAGTAAACAAACTAAAGGACAGAACTTGAGTTCTGGATTTTGAAAGTGAAATAAGTTATTAAACTGTAATTAAAAAATGGCCTCCCTAGGGTTGGATAAAATTAAACGAGTTTTCGATATTATAAAATTTAATGGAGGGATATTGAAGTCTCTTCGAACCATTTATCGGTAATTTCGAAATCAATTAAAAAATATTTGTTATTCGCTGATCTTGTATGTAATTATTTGTAAATTTTTTCGGATAGTAAAAAGTGTATATTTATTTATTATTGGGACGAAAATTACTATTTTAAAAAAGTTTAAATTATAATTATTCATTTTAAAATATTTCAGTGCTTTCAGATGTTTTTGTTCGTTTTTTTAAAAGACAGATCAATACATCATTTGAAATAATTTTGATTTTAATAAGAGTGTATTAAGAACTGCAGATTAATTATGATGAATAATATTACACATATCTTTAGGAAACATAATCGACAATTTGTTAAAATAAACACTCAAAAAAAATTAAAGAAAAATGTAAACATTCATTTTTTAAAACTGTAATACATAGGGAAAGTTGGTATAATATACTTACAATATTGCTTATTCCCATTGGATCTATAATTATATGGTATGAAAATCTCAGCTTGGGATTTACAGGATAATAAATTCTCTTTATATTGATAATCTCTTTCAAATAGATGGGCTAAACATTTGGTGAATCTAGTCTCAATAAATTCTGACTTGGTGACTATTTTTCTGTGGTTTTTAATTTAAAAAATATAAAGTGTTCAATGAAAATTTATAAGGTTGTTTATATATTCGATATTAATGTAGCAATACATTTTTTTTTACTTGGAATCAATTAAAATACATAAAAAAATTTACTTGTTTTTAGAGTTTACACTTTTTTACTTATGATTCAGTATCTTTACTGTTTTTTCTTTTTTGTTTACTGTTTTGCATTTCTACTCTGTCAGTGTGCTACCAGACTTTTATACTCTATATACGTTTAGTATGTTGCCATCTCAAAATGTTGTATTGTTTCAGTTTACCTCTTGCCCTATTGTATTGTTATATGTATGATTGAAATGCATCTGTCTAAAGAGAGAAAATAGAAATTAATAAATACCATTAATAGCTTAAATGGATCAGTAACTCATCTTTTAGTGACAGAAAGGAGAAAAAGTCTTTTCTTCCTTTTTTTTCTCAATTTATTGAATTGTATTGAAATCTCCTTTCCTAATTTAAAATATATATATATTTCTTTTTACTGCAAACATGCATTTATTCATTTATAATTTAATATAAATATTATTCTTCAAACGTAAAATTGTAAGCTCTACATTTTTCATCAACTATTATATTGATATCTACAAAGACATAGCAACTAGGAACCGTACAGATGTATAGATGCAAAATTTTATAGAGTGCCATATTAATTCATTTATATAACTTCTTACGGTAAATTACATTGAAAAGTTTTAAAAAATAATAATGCAGTGATCTAGGTATAATATATATTTACTATATTACTGATGATAATAGGACAGGGAGTCATTTTATGCTTTGGTCACTATGTTTTTTAGCTATACCACTGATAACTGTTATTAATTTGGCAAGTTATCGACTTGAAAATTTCAATATCTCTAATAACACTGGTTATCAAGGCTTGTCACCATAGTATCAGTTTAGCAAGATGAAGAGAGTTAAAAAGTTGAATTGACAAACTAATCTCTCCAACATATAAATTGGAATGCATTCTGATTTTATGATAATTATAAAAAGCAATTCAATGTGCTTTATTTTTTCTGATTTGCTTTTTTATGTTTCATAAGAATATCAGTGTTTTAAATTTAATCAAAGTTTCTTTTAAATTTTAATTTTTACAAAACTTTTTCAGAACTGATGAATTGAAAATGGGAACACTTGTGGGCACAGATAAATTTGGAAATAAATATTATGAAAATAAGATGTATTTTTATTGTAAGTATTCTTTCTTTTATGCTTGTTTTTCTGACCTATTTTTAATAACTTTTAACTATAATTCTTTCGTTATTTCAGTTCATCATTTCATTATTATAATAATTTTATTTTTAGACATTTTTCATTCTATTCATTTTATAGAAATTTTATGTATTGATGGGTTTTAAATATGTATTTGGTCATTTACTGGTTAATATAATTTATTACAATCAGAATGATGTTCCTGAAATGTATACTTTAAAAAGGTTTTAGATTAAACTTTAAAAGGTTTTAGATTTGACCTTTGTATCAAATCTGGAATTTTATGTAATATTTCAGTATATAAACAAATATATAGTTTTCTAAGTTACAGATAACTTTTTAACTATCAAGTGATGATATAAATATCTGATGGGTGATTTCCTTAAAAAATTTGAGATTGACTCAAATATGATTTTATTTCATATTCGAGAACTTTTTAACAACTACAAATAAAATAGTTGCAGATTTTTTTAAATATATTTTTTAATAATTAATATATGTTATTATAAAAATAATTCCACATTCAATATAATAAAATGAAGTGAAATAATAATACCGTATTGAGTATTTCACTTCCTTTACTTTGTGTAAAAGAAATATTTTTTTTTAAAGTTCAAAATATCTTTTGTTGTGTGGATAAATTATTTGTATTGCTGTTATTTAAAATAATTATTTTTTATATAAAAATGTTTAAATACAGCTTAAATTGAATTGCAGCAAATGCTCTATATTGAAGTAATATTTTAAAGATTTTTAGAACGAAGTCCCATTATCTCTGAAAGATTTGAACAGATATTTTCTAGAATAAGGAAAGAATAGAATTAAGACAAAGAAAAGGTATAAAAATTGTACAGACGTGACAAATCTTTGCAGAAACATGAATTTCAGTATTTTCAAAATTTAATTTTGACATTCTTAAATTTGTTTAATTTTCTTTATTGTTCTTTGAGAATGAATAATTTTTTTCTTCAATATTTCAAGTACTTTTTATAGAAATTTATTCATTTTATTGTTCAATTAATCATTTTTATTTTACTTCCCAGTATTTTATTTGTACAATTTATTATTTTATAAAGTTCAGCTTCTTTTTACCCCCTCCCCCCAACATTATGTCAGGTCTGGTTTTAGGCAGTTATAAAATATTATCATTTCCATTCTGAACTTGTTGTGGGTTCTATACATTAATTTGGATAAAGTTTGGTATTTTTTCATGAATGACTCAAACAATTTTTGTGATAGCCTTCCATAACTCTTATTTATTATTTAATAGAATTTAAAACACTCTATTTGTGAAAAATTTTGATTATCATGCTACTTTTCATGTTGCAATTTACAAAATCATAGCATATATCATACAGTCAAACATTAATAAACTAAACAATAAACATGTATACATTTTATATTCACGTAGATATCATTTTACTAAAAGTTTATCATTTCATTTTTAAGCTCGAAATCGTTGGGTTGATTATACAGAAGCTGTGAATTTAGATTATGATGGAAGCCAAGTCCCACCAGAATGGTGAGTTCTGAATTTCAAATTTATTTCTTTTTATATAAAAATCTTATTGACACATAAAAAAATCTATCAGCAAACAAATATTATTTTATGCTTTTCAGTTATTAGGTTAGATGCAGATAATTTTTAAATAGATTCTAAAAATTTATTTTTATTACAAGTAATAGTAATTTATTTAAGTTACATTCTTACAAATACTTTTTTTAAATAACTGAAATGTTGCTTTGCTTTATATTTCTAATTATGCTTAGAAATATTATTCAGTTTAATTAATTGGATATATATTTTTTTAAGTTTCAGTCCGATTTATTCATGGAAAGTTTATTTTTATTATTATTATTTTGTGAAATCTTGTGTTTTCATAAAAAAAGAAAAAAGTATTAAATGTGTTATGTACAAAAACCATCTATAAAACATATTGAATGTTTAATAGTGTCTTATTATGTTTTTTATTACAAAATTTTCTATATTTGTTAACATGATTTATAATACTATATTTTAATGCAATAAAAGGGTTGCTAATACTAATTTTATTATATACCATACATAACTCTCAGTTCAATTGAAGAATTAAAATTTAATTAATGAATTAGTATTCGGAGAAAATAAAATGAGTAAAATTATATTTCTATTTGTCTTAATCACTTTAGAAATAAATTTTTATTTTATTTTAGGCATCGGTGGTTACATTACATGACCGACGAACCACCTACTGTTAAGAAACCTGTTGATCATAAATGGATTATGGATCATACACCTAATGTGTCTGGCACAAAGAAAGCTTACATGCCTTATCCTACAACTAAGCCCAAGATACAAGCATGGGTCCCTCCTAAATAGAGATGAAATGCAGTTTTAAATAGAAAAATGTTTGAAATGAGAGTTCATATATGTAACAATTTATATCTGTAATATACTTTAGAATTGTTAGAAAATAAAAGCTGAAAATCTTATCTGCATAATATTTTATTTTTAAGTTGAATATATATATATAAGCAAAAATATTGCTAGCTTCAGAACTCTGAAATTGCATTTTTTTAGTAATAAAAAAATTTACATTTTTAAACCAATGTGTTCTCACCAGTAATTCAATATATATATTACAAAAGTAGTGATAAATAATTGAGTAAGACAGTTTAAATAATCATGCATGATTAATATGCTTGCATAATTGTGAATAAAATATATAAATAAAAAATTCTTTTAAATATCACAAGTTTTTACAGATTATAAGATTATTTTTCAGTTTTAATATAAGATTCAGCTTCTTTGTTCTAGTTGAATATAAAAATAATTATTTTGATGTGGCAACTCTCATTTGTGAACAAAAATATTAGAATTAAATGAACCTTTTGAAACATTCCCCCCGCTTTTTTTGAGAATATTAAAAAGATATATGAATAAATGTACGAAATGCAATTAACAAGAAACTATGATAGGCATATTCTAGTTTGTATTTTTTTAAAAAATAACTATTCTGTTATAAATCGATTGCATTTTAAGTAGTATGTTGTACCAGATTTAATTCGGTTTTGTAAAGTAAACTGCACACTCTTAAATACAATTTGTAGCTGAAAAGTTAACATAGCAGTTGGTCCCTGATTATCTAATTCTTCCACATATGATTGAATCATCTTGGAGATGAACAGGAAGTGTGAAAATGTGAAATTGATTGCTTAAAATGCTAAAGAATTTATTATAAATGACTATTTATATGTTCATAAAGGAAAATAATTGGAGAATTGAAAAACCTTGATATCTACTTCTTGTAAGCTCATTTAAATATTGCATTGATTATAATTTTATAAAATTAACTGCTTAGCAGTAGTACATTGTAATATTGTATGAATTTACATAAAATTCATATAATATGTATTGAATGTAAAACTATTAATAACGGCATGAATTTTATGTATTGAAAAAAAGTTATGTTTTCACATTTTAAAATCTTGCAAATGGTGTTACAAACACAAATTTAAATAAGTTAAAACTATCTTTAAAAATTTAATATATATAAATTTAAGAAAACATGAAATCTTCTATCATAAATTTCAATTTATCATGATAGAACATTTTTATTTTAAGTCATTATTTGTTTAAACTAATTTAAAATGGTTTGAAACAATCACAAAATTTCTCTATATAAATGTATACTTATAAAAAAAATAACTTTCATTTTTAATTTTTCTAGCTGGCAAACAAAGTTTTGGTGGTCGTCTGATTTTAAGATGTAATAACAGCTAATATGTTGTAGTTCTTTGTCTTAAATGCATCTGCTTACATAATAATAATGCAATGCTGGTAAAATATTTTTTTGCCCATAAATTTCAGAGACATCAAAACCTCCTAACCAAAACAATATGTTCTCGCAGGATCAAAAAAAAAAAAAAAAAAAAAAAAAAGTTTTGTAATATTGTTAAAATAATCTTAAAATAACTGAAAATTTTTTGCACATTATTTAGATACCATTCAATTTTCTTTTCCTGATTTAAAATATAAAGAAAATGGAAAGAATAATCCATGTATAATGAAAATATATATCTCACCTATCTAAAATGGAAAATACTTAGGAAAAACATATTAAAATAATCAAAATATTCACAAGTTCTGTTTGATATTTATTTTTTAGATAATGCAAATATTACATAGTTTAAGATGTTGAAATCATGTTTTTAATTTCAGCTCAGTTGATCATATGATTTGAATCTAACCTTTTCTTTGCTCATTTTATCTAGAGGATGAGGCTAAAGACTTGAAATATATACATTTATTCGAATCTATGATTGCTTTTTTATCATCCAGGTTGAATAGTTTCAAAAGAACTTAGCCAACTGCAACTCTTTATGGAATAATTTAGTAATGATTTGAAACAAGGTGTTTTGTTTGTGGACCTGTTTTGCATGTAGGAAAAAATTGACCATAAATTACAATTAAAAAAAATCATGAGGATTTTAATCATCATTTTAGATAACAACTAATTTTTTTACATTTTTTTAAAGCATTAGAATGTTATATTTCATTATAAGCTGATTTTTGATGATAGAATGTGTGTTTCTAAAAATGTAATAGAGATCTTAAAATTAAATTAATACTTTTTATTAAAGTTTGAAAAAATAAAGTATTGCTTACTTATTGCAGAAATATTACGAATTATACAATTTTATAAGAAACAGCTGTTTTATATCTTTTTGTCTAGATAATAAACATTTAATGAAAACACACAATTTAGACTGAATAAATTTTTATTATAAACAGTACGTTAGTTTTAACACATACAAAAATAAAATAGACTTGTGTTAAAAAAATACAAATCTTGCTTAAAATTTCATACAAAATACAATCTTCAAACAACAGCAATCTGTACACAGGTCAGTAAAATGTTGCGAAGTCCATTCATTAATTTAAATCTATTTTTCATATTTTTAACAGTTTATAAAAAAAAGCAATCCAATTATCAAAACATGACAATTTTCAATCAAAAAGACATTCAAAATTTGGAATTCACAACAAAAACATTTAAACTTTAATATACATTTCAACATGTTACCATAAACACTTAATACTCTTAAAAATTAATCAACAATATATGTACATTTTTTACAAAGGGATTTACAATCTTAAACACAATATAGATATTGTACTTGCATAAAACTGGCTTATAACTACACTGATGAAATACTGGAAAACAAGATGAAGCAGAGAGAAAGAAAGTGAAAAAAAAAATACATATCACAATTACATCAGATATACTGAATGGCATGAACTGTACAGCTGGTTAAAAGGGAGGTAAGATTGAAAATAATAACCCTCATTTGTACTTGGCACCTTATGGAACAATTATTATTTACCATTTGAAAATAATGCAAAGTTTTCATGCAGGTGCAAATTCCAAGTTGATGAATGGACTGGAGGACATAATATCCACTTCTCTTAGCTCCATACCTCGGCCTAAAGGACACACAATAGGGGAGACAAAGCAAATCAGTATACAAATAAGACAGAACAATAGTGCACAACCCGAACAATTTCAGTGGCTTTCAGGTCATAATAAAGGTCAAACTCGCAAGTATGTTGACTTTAAATTATAACCATATGAAATTTTTGTAAGAGGACTTTGCAAAAAGAAGAAGGGGGAAAAAATGTCTTTTCTTCTCTCTCTCTCTCTCACTAGTGAGTGTGTATGTGTGTAAAGCATTAGTTATTTTTTAATAGATGATAGAATCTTATATAAATAACTGACATTTTACATTAACTTATACATATGAAGACAAAGAAAATTCTTTGACAACATTTACTTTTCCTGTAATGATTTGATTATGTGAATATTTATTGAAGTTTAATGCAAAATTAGACTTTACTTTAATGTCAAAATATTTTTTTATAAAATGAATTATTTTTTATATATAAAAAACAGCATTTAAAAATACATGGTCAAAATGTTTTAAATCTGAAGATAAATTAATGAAAAGATAACTAAAAACAAAATCTTATTGATCAAATGTATTTTTTATATGTACTGTGCAATGGTAGATTTTTAAAAATATTTTTTAAAGATTTTAAAATTATCTCAGGGATTGTGCACCATTTATATACAGAATCATGACATGGCAAACAAAGCAGAAGCAGCAAGCAAGCAAAATTTAAAAATATATCTTACCTGTATCTATATTTACAACTTTACCAATTAAAGTAGACATTATTAAATTTAATATAAATGATAAGTAATAGTAATTTTTTTAAATTTATAACTTAAAAAACATAAGCCTTAAGGGCATAAATATTATAAAACTCCAAACTCTTATTTTGAAATGAAGTTAACTTCAAAAGCTTTGAAAACTAAAATATTTCAATTGGTTATCTGAAAAAATATATATCAAATCTATTTAAAATTAATGCAACTTTAACTGAAATTAGATGAAGTTTTTTAAATTTTAAACATAGCAATGCATGCAAGAAACAAGAAGCAGACAGGTGGTTGTGCAAAATGCTCAACAGTCAGAAGAAAATTATTTCCCAAAAAACAGAAATCCTGCTGTAAAATAAATCTGCTAGAACAAAATAACTCAAATCCTTTAGCCAAACCTGCATAATGTTAAAAAAAAACTGAAAGAAAATGTCATCAGTAATAAAGAAAAGTATACCCTTCTCCAAAGAAAAACAGAGCATGTTTGTTAATCAGGAAGTATTCTTGTTAGGCACAAGTTTGTCAGAAATGAAATCAAGTTTAGCAGTTACTTCGGATAAGATCTCAGAGAAAGGGCACACGTCCGACAGAGCCATTCTGTCGGGTAACTTTAAGAGTCATGCTTGCGGATGCGTAGCAGTTCTCCGCCGAGAAGTATTAACATTAGATTTGGCATAGCGTTTGTTACGTCTATTGACAGTGTTAGATTTAATGATGGATGAAAACCCACTTGGTAAGGGATTGTGCTCATAGTACTCTATTATTTCCATCAGCCGCGGCTCGACTTCTCCCAACAATGGTCGGAGGGAAGGGTTACCATTCCAGCAGTCTTCCATCAAACGCCAACAATTTTCATCAAATTGAGGAAGACGCTCTGGCCTTGCTCCTGTAAAGAAATATGAAAGTAAAAACATTCTTTAAGACATAGGAGTTTTAATTTTATCTTAAGTCACCTCATCAATCTAGTGATTATTATAACAATTCAATGATTACAAATCTACGCTAAGAATTAATTTTTTTAAGTTGACTAATACATATTTGTTAACAATATTAAGATAAAAATTGATGTTAAAAACAAATTTTTCACTTTAGCTCATGTTTTTGTTTGATTGAATATATATAATTTTAAACTTTTGGAAATTTTTTTATACTTTAATAATTATTCAAGCTAACTTTACAAAATTTTAATTTAACTTTATTTGTAGGGCCATTTTTTTTATTATACAAATGTTTCTTAAATTCTTATCTTATTTCCTTAGGATCAAAAATTATTTCTGTCATTCTTCTATTTATCATAATATTTGGCATTGATTGAAATTTGAACAATAAGTAAATGGTTGAATATTTGCTAAAATAGAAAAGAAATTTAATTTTTAGAGACTAATAGGTAATGTTCAAGTTAAAATGATTTCTTAGTAATTTATCGACAAAGGCTATGTAATAGTTTTTCAACTATAGTATCTTTGTATAAAAATCACAATTTCAAAAAATTCAAAATTATTCAAATTTGCTAGATGACAGACACTTTCTACTAACCAAACAACCACTTTGGAATAATATGTAATGTTTAAAACTACTACACAAATATCATTTTGAAATTTATTAAGAACTAGACAAAACATATTACAGTTCTGATCTGTAACAGGATAACAAAACTGAGCCACATACTTTATCCTCAATTTCTGCACCATACCAATTTATCAAAAGATTTAAAGCTTAGACATGAAGTCTATCAAGTTTATATTACAACTGAGTCTTCAAATTTCACTATCCAAATTTAAACAATTGTGAAAATAATTGTTCAAAAATGTTTGATTATATTATAGTTGACTTACTTTAAGTACTATGCAATTCAATGAAATGATAAAAATAAATATATGATATAAATTGCATTAGGCTTTATATGGTTACAGTAAGAGAAATCGCTAGATCTTTTGATTTCAGAATACATAAATGCCATTTAAGGGTGAAATATTTGAAAACAATTTCTTTTCTCTGGATTTTAATGATTTGTTAAATCAACTGCAACACTTAAAATATCAAAAATAATTTAAGAAACATTTCAAAATAGCTATACTTAATTAAAATAACTGCCACTTAATATACAAATACTGTGATCATAAATAGATTAAGAGATATTTAAAAAAAATTAAAATACAAAATTTTAAGGAATATAAAAGATAAAGGACTTGCCTTTCTTGACTGAAGTCCAAAGCTGGTCTTTACTTTGGCACTGTTCGTAAACATATGGAAGACGAACATGATCTGCACAAATATACCAGAACAAAATTCCAAAAGCATATACATCCACACTGTTGTCGTATCTTCCACTGAATAATTCTGGTGCCATGTGGATGGGAGTGCCAACGATGCTTCCGGACATCATAGCCTCTGGTTTACAGAAACCCAAGTCGGTAATTTTAGCTCTATTATGTTTATCCAACTAAAAGAGAAAGACATATGTCAAATTCAGTATATAAGAAGAAGAAAATTATTAAAGTATAGTACTTCTGCCTTTAGAAAATAGCCATTTAAAAATACACTGATTGATAATACAAGTGTACTAAAAGCAACTCTCTTATTATCCATTTTATTTCAAGAATAAATAAAGCAAAAGTTTGGAATTAGCAATTCAATCACAAGCTTTGTCAGAGCAACTTATGCAATATATACTCGTGTAATTATGATGCACATAATATAAATATTAAGTCACGATACAAATGAATATGTACTTAAAATTTCATTTATTTGAAATGAAGTACTGAAATAATTAAATCTGTATTTTAGTAGGAAAAGCATTAGCGCTTTTTCTACCAAATTCACTTTACTTTCACTTTTTTTTTCAGTTAAACCCGAGTTAATGATTTTAAATTTTATAAGGAAAGAGGGGAAATTTTCCTTTTAAAAATTCAATTAATCTTGTCAAGTCATCAAAAAGTCAATTCATCATTTTCATCTAAGATTAGGATACTAGTAATTCTTTATTTTATTGATCTCACACTTTAAAGTAGCAACCAAAATGCTTAAAATCGATAATTTTAGATGATTCTCTATATATTTCTCACTCAAAGTAATAAGAATGGCATCTTTATAACAATTTTAAATTGAGGTCACAAAACGATACTCATCACATACTGTTAATACATTTGCAGCTGTTACATTTTTTATTAATTTATAATTAATTTTAAGTCTATTCATAGAAAAATTGTAAAAGCTGATAACTAATTTATAATTAAATCTACCTAAAATAACTTATTCAAATACTAAGAGGTCTAAAATATCTTTAAAACTATTTCTGAGTTCTCAACCCAACTTCAATCAAACTTTGAGTCGAAATTCTATCAATGTGTAATAAACCATAAATAATTATTAATAACATCTAGACAATAATTGTTTCCACACAGGAAGAATTAAAAATTTATGAATTTTATGAAATGTAATTATAACAAAAATATATTTTTAATACATTCAAGACATTACTTTTCAGTTCAATCGTTCAAAATTTTCAGAAATTATGTATTTATGAGAAATAGCAGTATGATTATACTATCATTAGTAATAATATTTAGTACTTTTAACCGTCATTGATAAAAATATTTTAGATGAGATTAAAACTAATATTAGAAAGTCATATTAAAACAAAATGATTTATACATTACCAGGACATTCTTCAACTTGATATCTCTATGCACCAATCCTTGACCATGCAGAAAACGTATGCCTTGAACAACATCTAAAGCAATCTATGAAAAAAAAATAGTAATATATTTCAGGCATATTGTTTAATCCCAATTTTGAAGTATAATAAAAATTATATGAATAACTTCAGCTATAACAACATGACTTTTCCTAATTTACTAAAAAAAATTATATATTACAAATATATTTAAAAGAATTAATTGCTAAATAAAATTTACCTGTAGTCTTGTTTTCCAAGGTAAGCCCATTTTTAATGCAGAATACAAATCTCTTTGCAATCTATCCATAACTAGCAAAACAGCTGGTGTACTTCCACCAGCATATGTCAAATCAATCACAGATCCTCGAATCTGGACAATACGATCATGCTCAGGGATACTCCTACAAGACAGAATTAGATTTTCTAAACATATACATAACTAAAGTAATTTGATTATTAATATTTTCTTATTTGTTTGTAATTTCTTTATTGATGTGGTTTCAAAAGCAATGTTCTGTATTTTGGGAATAGCATTATGTTGGCTAAATAAGTTTGTTATTTCAGAGATAAATTTCTTTTATGATGCACATGATAAATTAAAGCATTAGAAAAATTAATTTAAATCACCATTAACATTAAAGAATGAAAACAGTTATTAAATAAAAAAAAGTAATTAAGTATAAATTAAGAGCAATCAATGCAATTGATTTTTATAAAAATAATTAAGGTAATAAAACTCTTCCTTTCCCTATAATTCATTGTATTAACAAAGTATTTTGTACAATTTAAAATAGGCTGAAAAATGTGATTTTGATACATAAGCAAGACCGGACATAAAAATATAGATAATGTATATAACTTCAAAAAATTACTATTAAGCTTAATAATATTTCATTCAGGTAGCATAGAAATTGTACTAGTATATTTTTTTACCTTTGCATGTGGGCAATATTTATGCTACAACAATCAACATACAGATTTCACTTAGATCATCTTATTAATTTTAATCATTTATTATATTTTATTCCTTTACTGATATTATGATGTCTTTTCGTATTAGGATATGCATGATCAAAAATTTATGAAAAATAATTTTTAAAAAAACTATAGGTTATAATCTAAGAGGTCCAAAAATTTTCTACGAACTTAGAAAATAGAGAAAATTACTGCTAAATATACTATTAAAAGGAGATTTAAAAATTTTCTCTTAAATCTTCTTTTAAAATTTAGATTTATTTTGGGCTTTTGCTATAAGAACTATCCTTGGCTAAACTGTGCCATGCACATGTTTAAAAAATAAAATTCATACCAGTTGTTAAAATAAATAAAAAATGTATCTAAAATCAAGGAAAATTTTATGAGAATACTGAAAATAGAAACTAAAACACGATCAAAAAATTAAATAAAAAAAGTTAAATACAAAAGGGGGAAGGAGAGAAACTGAATAGTTTTTAAGAAGTTAAAAAGAGTTTGATTGTGTATTTCAGTCACTAATAGAATGGGTAATAAACGTAAAATATTCTATAAGAATGTAGTTAGTAGAAGAATTAGTAAAAGACATTTTTTTTAAATTTAAGAGTACTGGTCTTTAGAAAAGTTACCTTGTATAATAAAATTCCATAGCCAAGTCATTCCAGTGTTTATCATCAGGTGGGACAACTGATTTTATTGCACAAGGAGAATATCCAGCCCAGGAATCACAAGCATAAACTACACCATATTGGCCACGTCCAATTTCCCGTCCTAAATGTGGCATCCCTAAGAAACAATATAGAATATGCAATATGAATTTTCCAACCTAATGCAATAAATGAAAAAACAATTAAATCTGTAAATAATGATAGCATTTTCTAAAAACTATTTAAAGAAAGTCAGGAAGAGGGATTGTAATGAGGATTATATAGAATTTAAAAAAATACTCAGTAAAGCCATAAAAATTTGACAAACAATAGGAAATATATTAACTTGAATGAATATGAAATAAAAGGTAGAAACTTACCATACAAAATTATATCACGAAGAGATGTACTTTCAAGAGCAAATTTTGCAAGCTTGGGAGCATGAAGTTTCCTAACCTAAAAAAACAAGGTAAACAGATGTCAGCATTTTCAACAGATTTTGATATGATCAAAGATTTAATGAATAATTTTTAGTATATTGAAATAAATTGTATTAAGATATGGTCACAAATATATGCACAATATTCTTCACAAATATATGCAACCAATCACAAATATATGCAACTTCATAGTAAATAAATTATAGAAAATTTTAAATATAGAAGGAACCCTAAATTTTGGTTTATATACATTAACATTGCTTATTAAGTCATTTTTTGTTCACACAGCCAATATTCAAACAGTTGTATCTTTTATACCACACATTATGACAAACGTCTATAACTTTTGGAATATGTTCAAAAGTCACATGCATGTTTCGATATGTGTTTATCTATATCTTTCAATGTTTGTTTCTTGAGCTTTCATTTCATTAAAATATGTTTAAGACTCTGCATTGATACCTCCTTCACATTAAAAAATGAAAACTAATTTCTACATTAAAAAATACCCTCCTTAGTTTTTTCATTAGTATCAACAACAAACAAAATAAAAATAAACTAATCTGAATTCTTAGAGAAAACCAATTTCAATGAAAAGAGAAAAAAAATTAATTCAGAACCTCATCAAGGCATTAAAAATATAATCACACTTTATATAATGAATGTGAAGATTACAGAAAAAAATTAATATATTTCACATTTCTATCTTTTTTCTTTCTTTTTTTAACTAAGGCAACTTAACATTTAAGATTAAAGAAGCCTTAGAATTTAAACTATCAAACAATAATTTGAAAATGTTAATAACAATACTGATATTTACAGGCCAAAATTCCCTTTTTTTTTCTTTTCTTTTTTTTGTAACATTTCTTTTTTCTGTTTTTTTTTTTTTATTTTTAAAATATGCTGAACTTCTTGCATTTTTTAAATATTTTTCGAAAATGGGCCCTCATTACAAAAATATTTATACCTAAAACAAATTTAAAGAAAAAATCTCACTCCAAATTAGAGAAAAAAATTTGTAAAAAAAACTTAGAGTCTACATTATTTTTCAGTAGAACATTTGTTCTAAGAAATTCTATTACTTAGAAAATCAGTGAAGTAGTTTTCTGTTATTTAATTTATATTTCTTCCTATGGATAAAATCTATTCTCTTTTTGACTGCAATATGCATTAATTTTTATAATTTGAAAACTTTTGCTTAGTGTATAGAACTTTATTTTATATAAAAGTTCATTTTATACTGAAATTTCAATATACAGCAGTTTTCAATATATATGAAAATTCAATACATGAAGATTCTGCTATACATATATAAAATATAAATGTAATTGACAGCAGATGATAAAAATTGAATTTAAAAAAAAAGAAAAACTGAAAGACTTTTTCTGTCTTTTTGCTTTCCAAGAGTGCTTAATCATCACTCCTTGAAAATAATTTCAGTTTCGAGATATTATCAAGTCATACCAAAAAAAAACCTGCTAAAACCTAGAATAAGGATAAAATGTAAATTAATAAAGTAAACAAATTAAACATAACTAAAAGTGTAATTTTTTATAAAAATTTAAATTGAAAAGAACAAATAAATCGAATCTTTTGCAACAAAAACTGATAAATAATATATTATAATTTATTTTTTAGCACATCTGAATTTTTTAAAACTTTCAATAATCATGGTTTCTCCCCATTAAAGTTATGAGATCTTTTAGAAATATATATAAGATCTTATACAAACATATATAAGAATAAACTGTATTTCTTTTTTCCGTATAATTTATTAGTAGAAGGAAAGTAAAAACTGTAATAGAAAAAAATCAATTTTCTTTTTAAAAAATGCTGTTGCGTAAAAAAAAAGCAACTGTTAAAATATTCATTATATCATATATTAACTTCAATTTTCAATATATATATATATATATATTCAACAGTAAAAAAGCTGTCATGAACTTTAACTAGATTTAGTACCTTCGTTATAAACATACAATGTATCAAAAATTCATTCTTAACTTCAGCAATATTAATCAGGATATATGAAATTAAACAAGAAATATAAATTAAAAATACTAGCAAATATATAATTTTATATGTTATATCCAAGCTTAACATAAGTTAGAATGAAAAAAAAATCACTATCTAGGCCTCAGCTTCATTTACAATCATTTCTATAGAAACAAAAAGCAATTTCTTTTTATCCATTATCAATACAACATTTAATAGTACTACTAAATTTAATACTACTTAAACATGAAAAACGTTTTTAAAAATACATTTATTTATGAAACTAATCTGTGTTCCATAGAATATAATTTTAAAAGAAACTTTAAAAGAGATATAGATGAATAAAGCAGTCTCACTTTCAAACGTTGCTCCTCGGTACGCTCTAAACGTCCTGAATGCATTGCTTCCAGATGCCGTAGGGAAGCAGCAAACTGTTCATGAGAAGCCCTCAGCCTTTCTCGAAACTGGGAGCAAATGGAGCGAGCAAGGCGAGATTCACTCAAACTCATAAGCATATCATAAGCCACTTTCCGTTTCCATTCAGAATCAATGACAGGTGGTGCTTTCCATGGCAGTGTTTGTACCAACTAATTTTTTTTTTTAAAAAATAGAAGTTTAACCAATATCAGTCAAGCACAATTTTAACATTATAAAATCTTCTCTCATATACAAATATTTGTTAGTAGAATCAATAGAGAAAATATTAGGCACTCTAATAAATATTAGGCTAAAAAATAACAAAAATGCAAAATCACACCACTTATTTTATTGGTATCATACATTGTTTACAGTAATTTTCAATCACCAAGTGACCAATTTTTTTTTTAAATAAATATTATTCATCTTTAAGAAGAGCACTTATAAACTGGATCAACAGTCATGCTCAGTGTGTAATCAATTTTTTTTAAATAATCTACAGAATATTTTATGAAATCAATTTTTTAAAAAAATACATAAATTTGAATTAATCATTTTAGAACCAAACATTAAATTTAAAAAAAAACTGGTTTGGTTAAAAGAACTCACTAACAAATCATGAAAAAAAACCCATAGACTATTTATTTACAGTAACAAACCCTATACCATTTATTTACAGTACATAAAATTAAAAAATGAAATAATTGTATACAGTACAATTCTATTCTTTTGCTCCCTCTAACATTTTCCCATTATTTGCAAACTTTTTTATTTCATCAAATGTTCTATGTCTACATGAATTAAAATTCACACATCTGTATTTTAAAAAAAAATTATTGTTCCTTTTTTTTAACACTAAGTCAAATAGTTTAAATTGAAAAAAAAATGGCATTTCAATAAATCAGAATTTCTTTCAGAGAATAATCTGTAGAGAATAAAAATAATATTGATATTCTTTTCAACTTAAAAGACAAATAAAAGCCATAAAAAGTAATAGAAGCAATAGATACCCATTTTATATTTCTGTATTAATACCCATATTTCAGAAGGACGTAGTAACTGGAGTAAATATTTAATACTGTATATGAAATAATAATTGCAATTTTTAATAAAATGTCTTATATTTTTAATGTTTCACACAGAAAAGGCATATTTATTGGAGAAGGGTTGTCAAATATTTTGACAACTCTTTTTCTTACCATTAACTAATAAGAAGTTTAAAGGCAGATTGAAATCAATAATCAATTTGCATTACATATTTAAAATTCTGCAAATGGGCACAATTTTCCATGTTTTTGAATGAGTATTTTTTCCCTGGAGCATATTTAAACATTATTATTCAGTGGTTTACTATTATTTCCACTAAAATATTTAGCTACAAAATATTATATATCATAAAACCATAGTCATAGTAAAATAGGAAACCATGTTTCCTGAATTGCAAGTAAATAAACTACTTTCATAAAAAATATAATAATGAATAAGAAATATATGATTTAGATTTTGATAATTTAATTCATATCGTATCAGTAACAAAATGAAAATGATATGATAGCATTAACAGCAACAGTCAAAGAAAAAGCTTTGTTAGCATTAATCAAAACATAATAAAAGCTAATTCACTTTAAGCCAAAGAAAAGTCTGGGAAAGGAGAGGAAGAAGGCATTATTTTAGATAACAAAACATTCAAGAAAAGAAATTAGGGCAAAAAAATAATTTAATTCTAAATATTAATAATTTTTCCTACAACACATCAAGTATTTTTTAAACTTAAACTTTAATTCTTACCAAAGAAAGGAAATTTTCTAATGCTGTATTCTTTAAAAAAGGAAATTCTGTCATTGGTAGGTTATATAGAGAGTTGCAGCTAATATTTGACTGTTCAAAAGAATCTTCTAAACAATGAAGTGCTACTACTTTCTAAAGAAAAACAATCCAATTAATAATGTTCACGGCACTTTTTAAGTGGCTAGACAATGCCAAAGAAAAAGTGTTTCTTTTTTTTCTCCATATTTAAGCATTAGTGTCAAGAGTAGTTAGTTAATGTGCCAAATGCATTTGTCCCCCAAAAATAACAATCCTTGAAAAGGAAAAAAAAAAATTAATCAAGCATTGGAATCATGGCTAAAAAGTATGAGTGTTTTTAAAGTGTTAGTAGAGCTTTCAGAAATGATGAAGAAATGAAAATGTGAAACATTGCTTATAAACTATTTATATTTTAAATTTTAAATTTAAAAGTAAACATGGCTGTGGATGTATCGAAATAGAACAAAAATTACTGGAATTTAGTTTTTAAGTTTTAAATTAGTTTGAATTTATACACACACATACACAGATATTAATAAAACTTATCAATAATATATTTTTTTATTTCCTAAAAATTATTCATGTACGATTTTGAAATGTGCCTAAAATCCACATGAGTTTATCGAATTCTCCCTAATACATTATATATATAGATAAATTATTCATGTTGGATTTTGAAATGTGCTGAATAGACACATTCATTAAATTCTCCATAATATATATAACCTCCTGAAATCAGAAATGATTATTTAAATATTCTTACAGAATTTTTCATAATTCAATTTAATCAAAGAATCTGAAGCCTTTAAAATTAAAACATTTTGGACTACAGAAAAACATAGTTTATGAAAAAAAATGTCAATCAAAACAATTAAACTAGTTTGATGATTAAAATAAGTCACTGACACAATAATTTGGTTAAATTAAGACTTTACACAAAGTTTTTTTAAAGAGTTTATATTATTCTAATAATTAGTAGGAGAAAAGTATTCATATACAAAAAAAAGAATAAGGAATAGTATATTTTAAAATGAAAGCTTTAAGACATTCATGCAACAGATACTGCTCAAAATAAGTTCAGAAGAATGGTCATTTAACAAAATAAAGCAACACAATAATCAAAATACTACATCAATGGGAGACAGAAAGAATGCTGAACAATAAGCACAAAGAAAACATATAATCAACATTTATTAAATTCAAAATAGGTCATTTTAATATAGCAAGACAAGCAGGAAACAAACAAAATGCAATGTGAAACATTTTACTAAAAATATATAATATAAATAAAACTGTACTCAAAACTAAAATACTATAGCTTAAAAAAATCTGCAAAACAAATGACCATTTGCTTTTTTTTTACAATATATTTAATAAACTATGAATCTAATTCAAGAATCTAATACCATATTTGCATAAAATTGCATTTCGCTATAAACTTTCAAGTTAGGTTAGGATAGGTATTCTATGATTCAAAAATTATATTAAATATACAAGACAAAACTGCTATTTTTTCAATATAGCACACAAATCTATAGAGTAAGTTGCATTAATATACAACTTATTCAACAAAAAATATAGGCAAATTACAAGATTCTACAAATTTTTGGAACAGAGTATATTTAAATGTCAGATAGATGATGCTGATTTTACCAAATATTAAAATACTAAATATAAAAAGGGTAAATTGCATAAAAAATAGTTGGCAATTGTTGATGAAGTTTATTGAGTATATAAATAAAAATATATATTTAGAGAAAATTAATATAAATAAAAAAAATAAATGCATATTTAAACCAACAAAAATGATTCAGTAATTTATATTAATCTAATTCTTATAATATGAAAAGACAATTACCTGTTTCATTTTTTCAAACAAAACTCTAAGCAATGATGAACTAGTTTTAACAGTCACTTCAACCTGTAAGAAAATATTAAAATAAAAAAATTAAATAAAAATATAGTATTGAAAATATGAAACTATGTATATGCACATAATTAATAATACACATGTATAAATGAAAAAATGGTTCAAATTTGTAATACTTAAATTTCTCTTCTAAGTATGAATCTGATTAACTGATTATTAAGAAACAAATTTTTTAGCCTTAAGTAAATTTGAAAGCATTAAAAATGATTTATCTTACTTCCAAAGAAAGCACCAAAGTAGTACGATGATAAGTCCCTATATATAGTTTATAAACACTATATTTATCCATTTTTAAGCAAGATTTTAAAATGTTGTACTATCAGTAATGACATAATTATTACATTAATATCTAAAATTTGCAGTAAGTAATTCATTATATGTTTTCTGGCTAAAAATTTGTATATCATTCTGAATAAATATATATTTATCATACAATTAAAGCAATCATAATTAGCAATGTAAGCAAAGAAGGATAATAAAATTATTCTGTTTTCAATAATTCTTTTACATGTAGAACAAATGCTTTAAATTAAAACGAATAAATTTTCATATTTTATTTATTTTATCATTCACTAGAACATTGCAAATAGAAAACATCCTGAATTTAAAAGCCTACAGAATTTTGTTTTAACCCTCTTGGTATTGGGCAATTCAGAAGTGACATCTTTAGTGAATTATGTTATTATAACATTAAAACAATTCTAAATGCATTAATTTATACACTGGTTTATTTTCTGATAAAAGTATTAGTATTTATTAGAAACATAGCATGGAAATAAACACAAAACTGAAGAGTTCAAAAATAAAATGCATTAAGGAAATTTAGAACAATACTAGTAAAAAGATAAATATATTTACTTTCTTAAAATTTTTATTAAAGCCTTGATAAGAATTAAAAATATTTTCAAAGTAATTTTAAAATAAATCTTTTAAAAAGTAAGCCAAATCAACATTAGTATACAAGTTTTTATTGAATACAAATAAATTAATAAAATTTTCACATACTGTCAAAATATAGAGATATCTATTGGAAATATACAATTTCAATTAGTATACATGTATTTTCATATACTTTTATAATATCTTATTTCTACTAATACATCATACAAACAAAATTATTTTTAATTCCTGAAAAAATAATTACCATTTTCTCACTATTTTCACAATCCAATTGTTCGTAAAATGAAAAGACAAAAAAATGAGAGAAATTGAAACTACTTAATAAGCTATGTAATATCAAATATTGTAAAATATAATAAACTATATAACAATATAAATAAGAGAAGCCACATAATGAAATAAATTACCTGATATGCAGCATTTAAAATTTGTTTTAGAGCATTGCTAGCCTGAGATGGTTCACCTCCTTCTTTGACATTTTCTAAACTAATAAGACATCTTTCAAGAGTACCTATCAATATAGTTAAAAATTATAGTGTGCAAATATCCCTTTAAAATAATATTTTCTTGTAAGATCTCAAATGAAAAAGTAAAAAAAGAGCTTAAAGAAATATAGGTTTAAATTTTATTATGAATAAAAATTCTTCCATCCTATTTTTTTCAGTATTTGGCAAAAAATTCAGAACAGGATAGAATTAATCAAGACTGTTTTGGTCAGAATATTAATACCAAATTTATCTTTAAAAAAATACTTTTAAAAAGTAGTAGTAAAGATTTATGAATAATTAAGAGACATAATATTTTATATACTTCATTGTTTTTATTATTTCCTAATATCAAATAAAAGGGAGAGAGGTAAAAACTACTAATATTTAATCTTATATTTTTCAATTAATTTTCTAATAAAAATTTAAAAAAAAGATTATTAAAGAGCTGTTAATTTTCAATGTTTCTAAGTCAAGCAAGTTTTAGATTTTTTTTTCAATCAAGGTTTACAAATCTAAGTACCCTCCCCCCTCTTCTCATTTTGATATTTCGGAAATGTTAAAAATATTTTTTTAAACGTTGGCTATTTTTAAGCAATATATATCAAGATATTTCTATATTATTCAGATATGATATTGTCCATCATTGAGTGGTTGATATTTCACTGAAAGTAAATGTAAAATACAAACAGAATTTAATAGGAAGAGTGATGATCATTTCAAGAGTTTTTCCAAAATAAAGATTTTTTTTCTGCCAATTTATAATTAAAATCTATAGTAATGCATAAATTTGATTTTGATAGAATGAATCAAATACAATGATTTGAGTATTAATATATGACCCAACTAGAAATTAAAAAATTGTTCATCACCGACAATGCGTATGAATTTTTAATTCTAGAAATCAAATTACTTATTTCCATGAGCAGCATCAGCTGAAAATTTGTCTTATCTAATACATATCTGAATATCTCTCTTCAATTCAAAATTTCTGAATATAGCATTTACTTTTAAAATAAATTAATTGGATCATATTCAGATTATACTAGGGCATATAAACAGATTATCCTCACAAAACATACAATTTAATTAACATATGTTTGTAATCACCATCATTAAAAACATGATTCTTTGTTAGAAATTATTATTTTAATATGAAATTACTTTCATCTTTAAGTTCCAAACTCATAATTTCAAAAATTAGTTATTTGATTAAATATAAGAAAAATAATATCAATAAATATTATAACTACACCAAAATAGAATTTAAAAAGACAACAAAGTATCAAAAATTTCTTTTTAAATCAATTTTATATCAACAAAATTTTGTTTTTTAGAACATACCAACAAAGCTTTCTCGCAAATAATCCACAGACCCAATTAGTTTTCCTGCAACAGCACTATTTAGTGAATGCAAAACTAGTGACTGGATTTCACTAGTACAAATTTGAAGTTCTCTAGCTGATGGTGGTTCATTTTCTGATAACTCAACACCTTAGGAATATAAAATATTTAAACATAAGTGGGACATGCAAAATTTATCAATTTGATACTATTTTCAAGCATATTAAATAAAAAGCATATAATTTCCAATTGAAGTCTTTCTTCTATTCCTTAAATACATAATATACAATTGATAATGTCAATTATTTCACATACATTAATAGAAAAAAATAAACTAAAACACTGGAATAACAAAAAATTTATACAATTAAATTGGAAGTATTCAAGAAGGGAAAATTGGATGGTTGAAAAAAAATATTTGACATTGATACTATGACCACCAGAACTGCTAATTGCCTATAATATATATATATATATATATATAAATATATATATATATATATATATATATATATTCAGTTTATATGACTAATTAGAAATCATTGCTTATGGAAAAACTATTAAAATAAAGATAAAAATACGATAGAGCACCCCAAATTAAATCAAAAATATATTTGCCTATTAATTGAAAACTTATGTTAAAATATATTTCTGAGAGTATATTTTTTTTTGTTATTACAGTCAAAATATAAGTAATACAACATTTCTATATTCTGCATATCAATCATTATTCTCTATTAATAATTTTTTTAAAAAACAGAAGCATATTTTTTTACATTAGCCAACTAATTCACATCTCCAGATCTTAGAAAATAATCATTACAAAATTTCATAAAGTATACAAATCTGAAGAAAATGGGTTCTTTCCAAAGTACTCAAAAATAAAGTAACTTCTGTCTTTAATTTTTTTAATAATTTGGTACCAATTTTAACATCTGTAACAATATTTTGAGGCACATAAATCATCAAGTAACTTTTCTGAAGCAATGATTATGTTTTAAAGAGGCTGATCTCAGAATTCCTGAACTCCATTTCAATTATAGCTACACATTTTGTATCATCTGCAAATGTACTAAATAATAAAACCTAGAATTTCAGCGTCTTTTTCAATCCTCTAAATGATCTTAGACAGTTCCAGTGTTTACTAGAAGAATATTAAATACATTTTATGCAGCTTGTAGCTAAAATAAATAACCTCTTATTTCATTAGCTTGCATAACCATAAATTCAACAACATAATATATAAGAACAAAATCATTAATACCCTGAAATTCATAATCTGATGCTTTAACAAGTAATTCATCTGTCATTCCATTGATTGTTTCTACAATAAGCTGCCGTATTTCCTCTTGTTTACAATTTGCAATTGACATAAGTGACTCGTAGAGTTCATTTTCTCGTTGTCTAGCATATGCAATTCTTTTAGGAGTTATTAACATGTCCCAAGTCATGTCAAAAGCACTAAGGATGAACATTCGTAAACAAGTATTATGAGCTTCATTTAATATGGTGGCTACTTGAACAAGTTCTGCTTGCAAAATCTGGCGAATGTGAAGTAAAATGCTGAAAACGAAAATAACAATCATCAATAATATTTGAAATATGTCACACATCTTCCAATTGCAGTTAATTTCATAACACTACTTAAAATTTCAATGTTTCTTGTTTTCTTAAAAGAATAAAAATCAGTAAGTTTTTAATATATATACAATCAAGCAACAGAATATACAAATATCAAAAGTACAGCAAAATAATGTTTTAAAAAACTGCTTTGATGTTGAGCAGCAAAATATTAATCTACTAATTTT
Source organism: Argiope argentata (assembly GCA_026289955.1). Taxonomy (NCBI): domain Eukaryota; kingdom Metazoa; phylum Arthropoda; class Arachnida; order Araneae; family Araneidae; genus Argiope; species Argiope argentata. The sequence goes on along the minus strand of JAOUZG010014150.1, from coordinate 325,876 downwards.
AAAAAATTAAAATATTTTCTCATGAAATATCTATTTATAGAAACAAGTAAAGAATTATATTTACAATTTTGACAAAAATGAAGAGTCATAGAAATAATAATAATAATATGTAAAAAAAAAAATTAGGCAGACGTATGATGATTATTAGTATATTTTACCAATGAAAGCTTTAAAATTAATATACAATTAAAGCTAGAATGCTTTAAAAAAAATACTGATAATTAAAAATATCATATGAAAGATATATATGCATACATAGCAATGCACTTCATTACATTGTTTTCAATAAATAAATAATAATCAATGCAATTCTTAAACAAATAATTTAGAAAAGAAATTGATATACTGAAGGAAAAGGCTTAAATTCAGCATTATTTGCTTTCATTGTAAGATTTATAAATTTTAATATATGAAAATTAATTCATTCAAAATTATAAGCATTTAATTAAGCATACTTTTTATTAAAAATTTCAATTTACACTACTATTTTTAATGAGATAAATTTGAATAAAAACAAAAAACATAGCAAAAATGTTTAAAATTAGCTTTAATATTCCAAGATACTATATATTACAATTAACCTTAAAAATATTCAAAAGAATTTTAATATTAATCCTTTTATTTATATAAAATAAATTTTATTAAAAAATCTCTCAATATATCTCAATATATGAAAGTATATTTTGATTCAGAGAGAATTCAACTGAGAAAATAACTAGTGAAATTTATGTTATCAATTTCATAGCATAGTTATTGTCAAAAGATGAACAGAAGATTGAATTAACTCCAATTAATTTTAACTCCAATTCTTGATGAAATAGACAAAGTAGAAACTTCATATGAGAACTTCTCTGATTACAAAGATTTTAGATGATTAAAGAAATTTGCACTGTAGAAAAAAAGGTTGCTAAATTAATGCTTCAGTTAATTTAATCATAATATATCTAATTAGCAATATTTTTATTAATGCCTGAAATTT
>JAOUZG010014150.1:307058-324497 GCA_026289955.1 Argiope argentata | reverse complement strand
TATAAAGTACATTTAAAAAAAAGAATTTTTTTTAAATCATGAAATTTCATTTTAATAAATTAAATATAGTTGCAACATACAAATTGTTTCTTATACTTATTGTCAACAGTTCTAGTATTAGTCTGAAATAATTTTTGTCTCAAAATAATAAAAGAATTATAACTAGTTAATATTCTATCCCTAGTAGCACACAAATATTGTACAATATTGATCAATATTTGCAATATTATTTAATATTGTAGAATGTCATTTAATATCATATAATATCGCACAATATTGTACAATATTAGGCAACAGGATGTGCTGCCTGGGATATTTGTTTATAGAAGTTTTATTCTTTCATAATGCATCATCTCTCAAATATACAAATTCAGGATATTTAATATAGTAAATCTGTTTTTGCACTACATCAATTAAATAAGATAGCAATATTTCTAAAATAAAAATAAATAAAATAATTACCTGCTAAAATTTTCAAAATCCTCAATAAGTTTACTCTCCACTTCGATACCTCCACTTGGTTGTCGGCACAATTTCTTTTTCAAATTTGGTGAAAACACATTCAAAAATCCAAGACCACATAATTGCTGGCATAAAGTCAATGATGCTGAACCTAATTTTGAATCTAAAGATTCTTTTCTTTTCAAAACAGTTTGTAACATGGGTGAACTTTCATGGTAAGAATGGGGTTTAAAAACACTCCTACGCCCATATAGCCCTATATTTCTAACATGCTGTTCAGATTCAGTCAATTCAGAAGATGGTGGAAATACACAAATGAAGAAAATAGGCAACTTGGGAAACTTTTTCTTTATTTCCATTAGCTCAGAAACTTCCTGCAAAAGACACCTTGTTATTATTCCAAATAAAATGTTTCAAAAATTTGCTAACTCATCAAAGTAATTCTTTTAGGTAGATAGTTTGTGTAAATATTTGAGATAATGAATCATAGATATGATTATAAAACTACTTGTAGCAATACAAACTTCTTTCATTTTCTATGTTTAATTCTAAAGTAGATAAATTCATTTCCCAAGTTTCTTTAAAATATTTATGCAATTCAAAAGAAAAACATAATTCAAACATTTTTAAAAACTTAAAAATAATTAAAAGCTAACCTTACTAAACAGTAAAGCAGTAAAAAAGTTAAATTTACAGATACTTGATTATCCCCAAATTATTATTACTCAATTCAAATGATTTCAACACATCAGTAATAAGAATAACATATTTTAACACTACAGTATTATGAGAAAAGAAAAATATTGGTTAGTTTTAGAAAAAAATAAATTCTGTATCATAACAGTACAAAAAAAAATATTGCTTCATACAAAACTAAAAGAACAACATTTAATTTCATAAAAGAAACAATGATACAGAAAAAAAAATGAATCAGATAAACTTTTTTCTCAGAACTGTGATAATTTATTCTGTTCATCAATGATGATCAATATTATGAAAATTATTATTATTTGTTTAATTATTACTTACACTTTGCGATAAAACTCCATTGGAAATGGCATATATCACAATTGAAGTAAATCCATCCATACACACAGAAAGAATCTGTTCAAAACTAGCATTCACATTTGTTGGGGAAACCATTACAACAACATCATCTCTTAAAAGTTGGTGGCGCAGTTTGACATCAAGCACAGCTGTTTCAAATGCTGGATCCATACCAGATTTACCCTATAAAGACAATATAAATTAACTTATATAGTGTTAATTATACAATTTTGTATATTTTATAATAAAACTATATAAATAAATAAAAATTATTTTAAATGCAAGACTGTATATTCAATATAAATTTTTCTCCCATGTATGTTATAATTTAACACATACCTACAATCCATAATATGCATAATTATATAATTATGTCAATAATAAAATTTATCAATTCCCATTTTTTAATTCATTATTCAATTATAACTAATTCAATTATAATATATTTTCTTACATTCTACTACAAAACCAATCTAATATAAATAATTATGTGTCCTTATAAATTAATAATTTGCATAGTTTCACATTATACCAAAAAAATGAGAAATTAAGAAATGTGAGAAGCATAAAAAATTCTTCCAAAAGTAAATACACATATTAAAATACCAGCTATGAGCAATAACAGCTTGTTAAATGATTAAAAGTAATAAAATTATAAAAATTCTAACAAATAACTATAAATTTTAAATCATATAAAAATATTGACTACTAAGTCACAACTACTATCTAATCAGATCATTTCTTCTCTACTGTAATTGAGAGATAGTAAAGGACCAGGTTACCTTATTTAATAATAGATATGAATGAACAGGCATAAATCAAGGCAGCAAACATGTTTTATTATGCTACTTAAATATAGCAATTAGAAAAGTTAAATTAAAATTTGATTTATATTTTAAAATATATTATTCAAATTAAAAAAAGCTAGTTATAATGCCTACTTTCAATTCAAGGTCTTCCATAGGCACAGTATGCCACTGTTGTTCATGAGAAACTAAATGATCCAATAATTCAAAGCTATTTGGCAAAGCTAAACTGACTTGAGTTTCAACTCCATATATAAATCGAACCTAAGAACAAAAAGTACAACAATCAGATCACATATTTTTTTAAAAAAATGTTACTAGCTTAATCATTAAATTAGTAAAAAGTATAAATTATAGAATATTAGATTATCATGTAGATTTGCAATGAATTGTAAGAATTATTAAATAACGATTCAGTACATGTTATATGTTGGAATATCAGTTATTCAATTTGTTATATTACATTCCATTTTATATATCCCCAAAAATTAATCATTTTTTATTCTTTGAAATACATAATTTCCTTATAAACTATCAAAATAAATAAAAAATTGTTTTTAAGATTTGGGAAAGAAGGAAATTATTAACTAATAATGATAGTCAGTATTTAAAAGAAAATTTTATCATTTTAGACTTTATTTCTCCATGATCTAAAAATTTAAAAAAACTAAACCGTTTTCACAAAATTAAAAATTTAATGCATCATTATCAAATAAGAAAACAAAAAATGGGTTGAAATGTAAAATTAACCAGTTATTAAAGAGGAGACCAAGTTTTACTTAAATCTACCACTAACTATAGCCATGTTGTTTATAATTTGAAACTGAAGATTGAGCAAAAGGATAAACAATCTTACCATTCTCCAAGCCATTTTAGAACTATCACTTTCTGCATCTTGGGGCTCAGTAGGTAAAATCTTTTGGCCAAATAACTCATTAGCAACTGCAGCTTTAGCCCAACAGTCATGACCTAATATAGTAATTCCAATGGAACTGTATATAACTCCATACACAGTTTGCTCACTTTCAAGTTTCAGTTGAATGCTTTCAATTTGTTCTGTAATTTTAATAGAAAATAAATTTATTAAATAAATCACAAAAAATGACTGTTCAAATTTTACTTATTTACTATCAGAAAAATTTATTAAAAGCAAGAATTAAAAACCAAAATTGAGCACATTTTGAATTGAAGAGTCCAATATAACGTTAAGAAAAAAATGAAGATGAATTTAAAAAATAATTTAAATAAAAGCATTTTAAAAAGTAAGTAAATGATAAATTTTCTGTAACATGTAAATTGTATTTAAGTCAGGGGAAAAGCAAGTTATAAAGATCAAAGCATATTTTTATATAACAAAATATAGAAATATATCATAGTAAAATTACAAATAAAATCAAGAAGATAAGCAATGAATTTTTCATTATGAGTGAAGTTGTTGCCTGTGAATAAGTAATAAACACTTCATTCGAAAAATTAAATAGTATTACTTAATATCTTCTGGCAATATTCAGAATGACAAATTTAATATAATAAAAGAAAAGGATTTATTTTTGGATGATTTTCATGAAAATATTTAAATACTTCAAATTACAAAATAAGTTATTTTGAAGTTTTATATAAATGACATTCTAAATAAAAAGGCATCAAAATTATGTAATATTTCTTACAAATTAGTTTCAACCCTTATAAGTATGCAGATGTTAATTAAACTGTTGCTCTACAAATTAAAATTTAAAGAGTTATTATTACTGAAATTATTTAATTACTATCATTACTAAAATGATATTAATGAATTTATTCAGTGAAAACTTTCAATAATTTCAAAAGCATATATATTTTTTAAATAATCTTAACATCCCTCCAAAAAATAATACTATTATTACAGATTATAGAAGAATTTTTTAAACACATACTAGAAAGCCATACTTTTCATTTTCATTTTTTTATCAAAAACATTATCTACTTCAATTATTTCTTTCATACACAGTTTTCATAAAAAAATTTAATATGGAATTAAAATTGATTTTAATTTAACAATTAAATATTAGTAGCCACGTCTATAAATGGAAAATAAAATTTCATGCATTTTGAAAAGGAAATTTCAAATAAATAAATTTTATTTATTTGAAACTGTATGTCACAATAATAAGAAATGAAAAAGCAGAGGTAGATGCAAGAAAAATATGTAGTTAAAAAAACGATAAATGATTTTTTTTTTCGTCCGATTTTATCACAAAGAACGATAATTGTTCCACTTTCTCTAATATTTATTACCAGTTGTATAATCAAGGGGACAAATTTGTAGAACAATATTTATTTTGTATTAAATGAGCCTAATGTGTAGTAAAATTATAAGTATTAATTCAGAATGTTGTCATCTGACAGAACTGATGATAATGAATTAAAATCTTAATCGTATTGATTTTGTAAAGAGATTCGATTATAATAAGACAAGTAATATTGAGACAGTATAGATATATACATTTTTATTCTTAAACAATAGCTCGATTGATTAAGAAAAGCAAGTACGTACATACTGAGTCAACAAGGAAATAAACTGCGCGATTTCTCTTTGAATAGATGGAGTGAAAAATAACTTGCATTTTTAACAAGAAAAATACTCTAACCTTCAGTAAAGTATCCACTTTTTTCTATATCTTCAAGGGATTGTTTTGTATCTCTCAAAATACGTCTCAGCTGTCTGGCATGATTTCGGAATTTAGAAATTTCATACGGTATGCTAGCTGCCATTCTTTTGTAACTGTTGCAAAATCAAGTAGTATCGAACGCAACTAAAATATGAGGGCAAAATTTTCAAAATAAATATCATCCGGTAATAGTAAATCAAGAAAAATCCTGTGTCAGTTTCGGATTGATAATCATCCTTCCTTGCCCACAGACGTGCTCGCTCGGGAAAAGCAAACTGAAAAATTATCAGCAGAAGAGTTATCCGATTTCATAATCGGTCGCAGTTAAACTTGATTTGATGGCGGGCAAAGTTTCAGAATATGTATATAAAAAAAAGACAAGGTACCATATTTGATAATAGCATAAATAAATTTTTCAATCCCTAAAAATGCAAATTTTTAAATATCTGACTTTTTTTATCAAAATAATGTTCTGAGATTCTGCCAATTAGTAATCAATATGAAACATCACGATTGAACATTTCCTTCCGTGCAATCAGTTTTTTAAACACATGATATCTTATTTAATGAAAATAAATAATAAATCATTTACAGTAAATTTATTAATCAGTATAATTAAAAATTGCTAATCAAACAAAATATATAACTCTTCCATTCATAGTGTGTAATTTATGATCATTTTACTATTGCACCTGGGAAGATTCGAAGACACTAAGTACTAAGATATTAAACAAGACTCAAACCTTCCAACTCAATCATGATTTAATCAATTAGAAATGCTAGTCATCAATGTAAGTTAATATAGAATCGGAAGCAACATCAATCATTTTAGAATTAGTGCTAAACATTAATCTTTATTATTAATCTATCTTGATCTTTTAATTTTAAATTAAGTGATTCTCTTTATCATTTAATTTAAAATTGAAATACTTTCATGCAGTTGAAATTATTTTTTTAAAAAAAGCAGTCAAATATTTGTCTAAATAGCGCACATTTCTATGTTAATTGAAATATAAATTTCTATAATTACAAATCTTCCATGCCTTATATATGCAGTATGTCAAAGGCCTGATTTAACTTGAGCATATATTGATAAGGTACATATGAAAATGATGCTAACTGTAAATATAAATTTGTCAAAATATATCCCTATTCATGCAATGATTTTTTTTTTTTTGAAATTTAAATTTAAAAAAAATTGATAATTATTGTAAAATTTCTTACCTTACTTTTTAAAATTTAATTAGTTTCTCCATTTTTCTGTATTTGATTTTACTTCAAAATTTATTAATGAGTTACAGAAAACGAAAATCTGTTAAATTGTTTAAATAATTATTCCTTTTCTTTCTTTTAAAATTTTTCAGATAAGCTAATTTTTTTAATGGCAGCATATATTGTAAAATCAGTTACAAATGATTGTTACATTTCATCATTTAGTTGTTATGAAAGCTATGTATGTATCCGGGCATCTGAAATCCTGACGTTGTCGTTATGATGAAAATAATATTTTCGAAACCTTTAATTTCAAAGCCAATGGTTTCAGTTACTCATCATCAAATCCATCTCCTGATGAAGTCCCAGATTTTACGGAGTTGATGTATGTTGACCTATCAAATTCTGAAAAAAGAGAATACTTTTCTGGACGGTGCCAAAGCCTTGGTGAAAATTTTATACAATAAGTATTACAAAATACACTAAAATTATTATGATATTTAAAGAATCGTGAATACATCAATCAATATTTTGTCTTAATAATGATAACTTGATTTTTATACTCATATTACTTGTGTTCTCAGCCCAAATAATCCAAATTAATCACTCATATTTCAGTATTCTCACAACTTTAGAAGTTTAACCCTCTACCGCATATGAGCCCATTTATGGCATTGCAGTTTTGATACAATTTTATTTCCAAATTATGTATTAAAAAGTGATTAAAACTATTTTAATTCATCAAATATATATTTAGAAGTAATAAAACGAAAAAAAAAATGCCTATGCTTTTATGACATTTCGAAATAACCTCACTTTGGTGCAAACGCAGGTGGATGAAAAATTCATTCAGTAAAGGGTTAAGGCATTTCTCACTAAGGGATTATTCTCTCACTCACTCGTCAACCTATGCTTGAATGATATTTCCAAGACTTCACAATTTCACTAAATTATCCTTTCTAATGGCACATAATTTATGAAATAACTTAAATTTCGTTAATCCTATTCGCCTAAATTGCGAAATTGTCAAATTAGCAATGAAAATTGGCGAAATCTTTAAAGTTGTTGAACTTGAAGATTGTGTTTTGGCTAAGTTTTGATTTCTATTATCACTAGAAATATGAAAGACAGGCTTATAAGAAAATAAAGGGTTAGACGATGAGATGTCAGTTATGAAATCTCTTGGTGTAAAATAAATCATATGAAACAGAAATTTTCAAAATTGGTATAATGATTTATAGTGGGAGCTCGGTTGAGATTTTTCTCCATAGAAATTACATGTAAAAGTATTATGTTTTCGATTTCTTGAGGAAACGTGGCCCATTGGCTTGAAGAGACAGAAAATATTTGCTTGCATACTTAGGCGTAGAGTTTTCATAAAAAATAAAAACTTTTTGAGACCTCTGAATTGGTTAGATCTGTGAAACTCTATCTGTCGCAAGATTATTTCATAAAAAATTCACTCGGGGACAGATTTTTTAAAAAATTTTCATTTCTTTCAAAAAGAAATGGGGAAGAAAGACGAGCCTTGATGATATATCTATGATCAAATTTTACTAATATATTGATGTTATTGTCGTCTCATAAGGCACTTGCCATGAACAAGCTCTCTGAGGTAGTCAGCGATTCAAGCTTAATCAGCGTTTTGTAAGCCTAATCTCTTGTTTTGTAGTAGGGCCTACTAGGACCATGAGTACGATTTTTGCTACTCACTTATCGCATCAGCTGCGCAGCCCCTTTTTTACAAGAGAGAGGCACAATCACACGCCTTACAAATAGAACACAGAAGAACAACCATGCCTGAACCGGGACTCGAACCCGGAAAAGACGCGCTGCCCTTATGCTAAGACGAATATATAACTATGTGAAACAAACATTGTTGAAATAGGTTCAGCGATTGAATCCGATCGCCAGTTTTATTGATTTATCCTCTATTTTAAATATATTAATCATTAAATATATTTACTCGATAAAAAATTGGTATACGACCGATTTATAGTGCCTGTTTACAATCTAATCTGTTGCATATAATTGTAAAAAAAAAAAAAAGAGTTTCAAAAATAGGCAGTTTAAAAACTTACAATGAAAACTTAAGACTAAAAACTGGAGAATTCTTTATCTGACTTAGCAATTTCTCTGTCGCTACTAGTGTGGAAATATTGTTGAATATTTTACGCCTATAGTGATTGTTAAGAAGTTGTAAAATATGCAACCAATAGGTGGCGCGCACGTAATTTGTTGCCCCACCGAAAGCAAGCATAGCTCAGTAGTGTACGAGTAGCCGTGAATAAAAAGTGTGAACTATTGGAAGATGCGAGTACCATTCTTTCCTTTCAGTATTAATCCGAAATCCGAGCCAGTCACTCTTGTGATATAAGTCCAGTGATTTAAAAATATTCAATACCTTTGATGATGATGATGTGTCCGCTTTACAATGGAAGGAGGTGAGCAGTAGCTTCTGAGGGTATGGACTTTTAAGCACCCGAGGGCAGAAGTCTAACTTCTAGCTCATATGAAGATGACACACACTTATCACATTCGTTTGCACAGCTCCCTTTTACAGGAGGGCACATTCTCATACCCCAAAGATAAAACATAGAAGAACAACCATGCTCTGACCGGGACTCGAAACCAGGAAGCCCAGATCACGAGGAAGACGCGCAATTTCTATACCGGGATGCCGACTTCTGTGCCTTTCTCATTTCATTATCAAATAACTCGTTTCGTAAATCTAAATTAAAGACGAAATCAAAAGACAAAAATTTTATTTTTACTAGTTGGCTATTTAACATCACGGGTACTTTTGCAATTAATCTGTATTCCAAATAATAATTTTCTAAAATGATTCCAATTGCAGACAATCAGATAATTTATGCAGTAGTTTTTGAAAATGTCTTACAAATAATTCAAATTAATTCATTTTACACTGTTAGAGACAGCATACAAAATTTGATGATAACAAAATAACCAAGCTTAAAGGAAGAAAAAGTAGACCAAAATTGCAAAAATTTCGTAATTAAAAAAATGAAATATAATTTTGAATTCAGAAATAAGAAAAAAAAGTAGAAAATCTGCTGCATAATTACAAATACTAAAATTAAGAGTTAAATAAATTAATATTTTTCAATCGATCATTCTTGATGACAGGATTTTGAAAGTATAATAAACATTGAAAACTAATCAAGTACACTCGTACACCAAAATATTTCCATTGCGACTATGCTAGACTAAATAAATTTTGTTTTACTTTTTATTTTTATGTTTATTTATTTTTTAGTGCAGCTGATTTATTGTAAAGTAATTACGCTGTATAACTGATTTTTATTTACGTTCAACAAATAAAGATATGCAGGCTTACAATAGCTGCAAATACTGTTATTTATGGTCATAATTTTCTGTTAATTGTAATGTTAATTACATTTAATATGTGTATAGAATCTAATGAAAATGTTTCTCTTTTGAACAATTTTAAAATGTTATTCTTAAAAAAACTAGATTCTCTATCTTAATATGGGGTTGATTTGAAACATTTTTTTAGTTGTTGTTGTTGTTGTGTCAAATGGCACTTGTCATGGGCAAGCCCGCTGCTGATTTAAATACTTGCTGCAATTAATTTTTAGTTATTCAACTCAAATGTATTTTTTCGAAATTTCGTACAAGAACGATGGGAAGATGCAGATAAAATGTAGACTTTATTGTCTAAGACACGTATATTAAATATAAACAACACACGCCACAAATACACAGAGAATTAACACTATTTAATACGTGAACTGGTTACTGTCTGAGCACTTAAAAAGAATAAATCTCGGGGTAATTTTAATTTAAGACATTTAATTAACAGACAGCTTTACATTACAAATAAACAAAGACAAGAAATTAAACATGTACAGTTACAAAGAATATTACTGGGACAAGATAAATTCAGTTGATTACTCGAGGAAACTCCGACTCGCTCTGGAGGGAGTTCTCTTTTAAGCCACCAGGAGGCGGCAAGGCTGAAATGTAGCAGTCCCGCATTTACAGAATATATTGTGCCACTACATACGTTAATTACGGGTCACAGCAAAAGAGAAAAGCGGTTTCTCAAGGTAAGCCAAATATCATAACTTGTTCTCCGAACTGATATGATTCGTCCTAGATGAGGGTTTTACGAGACACCTAGCCCCGGCAGGGGCTCATCCCCGGTCATGATAAGTATTTAGCAGCATGGCAGTGCATATTTAACGTTACACTCTTCAATGGAAACTGGCAAGAGATCTGATTCGCCTCACCATGGCGGGCCTTAAAAAGTATTCCACTATAGTGGGTGGGGCTAACGCAGAAACGACTCAGATGTTCCAGGTAAGTGTGGAAATTTTTCCAACATTCCCTAGGAACAAATCTTTATTTCTCATCTTTTGCTACACATTTTAGCGTAATCGTTAGTGACCTCGTTATGCCACCAAGATTACATCGCCAAATTAATCAAATATGACGATTTTCTGCTGTAAATACTCTTAGAACAGTTTTTTCTCGCTGATGCGCTATTACATTACAATTAATTTTTTATAATTAAATTATTTACAAATATCTACATCTAATTTACTTAAAAATTAATAAATATTTACAATATTTACATCTAATTTACACAAAATTCATAACAGTATTAAGTTTTAACTATCGCTTACCTTGGAGTGCTTTGACAATACGTTGTTTTAGCTAGATATTTTTACAAATGATAAAGATTAATATGTGTTTGTTGGAGCTCCATAGCCTCGGGATTTTAACCTATTTGGTCAGATCTGGAAGCTGTACCAATTTCATCGTTTTGAAATTATAAATACTTAAAAATTGCAATGTATAATGCCGGTTTTTTTTCTCTATAATTTATTGAAATGATTTCAAACAAAAATAAATTTTTCACCATTTCAAATTTTTTTTAAAAAAAAATGTCTTTTGAATGATGTCGATTTAAATCTTGCACATTTTTCATAAAGTTTGGCAAATTAAAAAAAGCGCGTCTGATTTTTTAGCACTAATTTATATCCTGCTCTGAAGTTCAAACCTCTTTCGCTGTTTTGTAAAATATTGAATCGTTTGATTTTGTTCCATTGTTGAATGCCGAAGAAAAAAGATTTTTTGTAATATCCGAGTAGGTTGCAAGACGACTAATAATAATTTAAAAAATGCAATTATAATGCGACAAAAATTAGAAGATAGATTATCTGCAAATTTATGTCAAGAATGAAGAGAATATGGATAAGACTATTAAAATATAACACCACTCCATGCCCCTAAATTAAAACAAAGTGGTTTTAATGTCAGAATATTTGACGGAATAATTCCTATGAAGATATATTTAAAAAAATGAAATCTAGAATCACAAATTTAAGTTATCGTCTGAGAATATTATTATTTTTAAGTCATTATTTGTCTTAGTTAATTTGACATTAACGATTTTGAAAAAGCAATACTGATAAAAGCTGGTCAACCTTTTAAAAATCGATTTGCTTTCAAAGAAGCATTCATAATAATGATGCAATACTGATAAAAGCAGGTAAAAAATATTTGCGATTAAAAGATGTTGATGAATATTGATGTTTTGGCTTATTGTACTTCTTCTTTCCACTGGGACTTCTGAAAATGTTCTAAGTCGCATCACCGGATTCACTGAAGTTTCAATCAATTGACTGAACAGATTTCATTAACTGTTAACTGACTGAAACTTCAATTTGTTTTTGTGTCTGCTTGCTCTCTTATATTTAATATTTTTTTGTTCTATGTATATGAAACAGGGGATAACAGCCATTGTTGTTATAAATCACAATACCTTACTTCTTTGAAGTTCATTTTGAGAGTTATGATTTCTTCATTGCCTACGCGATTTCAAGCTTCAATTATTCAAAACTCCCTAACGAAAACAACATCATTTTCTTGTATAATGGAAAATTAACTGAAATGAAATATGACCAATTTCTCCATCGAACCAGCTGGTGGTCAATTAATTTATATTCTTTGGAGATATAATAGCTAATGTAAAAAAAATCAACAAAAAAATATGCAGAATTATTTAATGCGAAAAATTGGCTATCGACAAAAAAATTTATTTTCTACCCATTATAAGTGAATATTACCCTTTTTTTTATGAATCACAAAACATAACTGACTTCCGACAGAATTAGCTGACAAAATATCTAGAAAAGTCGCCGACCCGACTAGCCGATCAAAAAGGGCAACAACATCCCAGTTACGTACTACTAGAAAGAATTCCAGAGTGAGTACACTATTTTGATGTATACAATTACCTGAAATAAAACACACCTGCTTGCTCTCAACTTCAGTTACGGAATAAAAGGCAACACACACATTTTCCTCATTTGGCTCAGTGTTTAAACAGACACAAAAACTTTGTTCATTCTTCGGCAAGCACGTTTTTTTACATCTGCATTTATTTATACATGACGCCGATGCGCTGGACGCTGTCAGTTAAAATGTTGATCGTAACATGTTTTTGTTTTTCCTCTTCTTAATTTAATTCATCGTCTTTAATAGAGTGATAAAATTACTCTCGTATTGATATTTTCCTCTACGATTAAAAAGCTCGCAAATGAAATACGAAAGTCACGCTATTTTTGTTTTGGAAAGTAAGAGTTCGTACGAAAACGATTTTATTTAGGTGTTCGTGTTTGCAGATCGATCTAGAACATTTCGGATGGAATCGATTTCTTTTTTTGAAGGTATTATTTTCGCAAAATAGTACAAGTTCATGACTCTTCTTCCAACTTAATTTTTTATTATTATTATTCCAAAGACGTCAGAAGTCCGTTCATGTATTCTTACTACGTGCAGTTATTCACAGTTTAGTTTTAACTTTCATGTTTTTAACATGGTAAGGTTTATAGGCAGGAAATGCGTCATGCGATATACATGGAGATAAATATGGAAACAAAACAGAGATGTTAAATCTAGAATCTCCAAATTCTTCACATAGTTATGCATTTGATAAGTATTTTCTACACAGCAATTTTTTTTAAAAAAAATTGAGTTGAATTTTTAAATATCTAGAAGCAAATCCTTTTTTTTTTTCGATTTTCCCCAATAATATCGTAATACATTCATGCACAATGCCGTTGTTAATTTGCGTAAAAATTTTCAACACCTTTTGGCTTTGACTACAGGAATTCAAATTGTTCAGCTCAAATACATTATACCTGTGGCATCGGCAACAGCAGCAAAAAATATATTATTATTATTAAAATAATTCCAGATTTAAACTCGGCCAGTTATAATACGACAAACAGACAGCGCATGCTTAGAAAGGCTAAAAAATGCTTTTCGGTCGATGGCAACTAATTGTTCTGACGGAACAATTACATGCTGCTGTACAGATTTTTTTTCTAGCAGATCATGAGTTTGTAGTATTTGGCTTTTTTTTGGCGGGAAAATATTGGTGAGTTATCAGATTAAATTCGACATTTTTTGCTCTTTCTGATGCGAGATTGTGTTCCTATTTCGTTTTAATTGCCATTTTTTTTCTATAGTTTTTCAAATTTAAGTACGTAGACATGTTTTTTTTCTTCAAATTTTACCCTGTTTTCTTGCATAAATATCCATCATTTTAATACAATATGAAGTGAAAAAAAATATTCTGGGATGTCGAAATGGCAATTTATAACCAAGTATGGAATGCTTGAATCTATCTTATGAAATTGTTGCAAACATGAATAAGACCTTTACTACGCATGCGCTGCCTATTGGCCAAGTGTATACCAGCCATATTTGTCTGATGGAACATTGCTAATATTATCATTCCTATTTGTTTTTGCTGTAGTTGAAACTTTGGATTTGGCTGATCATAGATGTGTTCGCTTATTACTTCACCAAGTAGTAAAAGTGCTTTGAATGTTTTTAATTAATTTATGATTTTTAATGAATTAAATTGTATTTTCACCAAACTGAGCTCCAGATCTTTCTGCTGTTGAGTTTTCGGGTTACATGGAAAGAAGATCTGAGAGTAGCAACTGCAGAGTTGGTTTATGGGACTACCATACGCCTTCCTGGTGAATTTCCCTGTCCCCTAGAAAACAGCCCTAAACCTGCTACCATTGTGGGGAGGCCCAGGAAAGCAAATCAACAGCCTTCACCTCTGACAACCAAACATCACGGGCAACATGCAGTTTTTGGGAATAAGGAGCTGACTACGTGCACTCATATTTTTTTGTGGTTGTACAATATAAAAATAATTATGGCATCCTTATACGAGAGTCCTTTTGAAGTTGTTAATCGCAAGCACTCGAGGGCAGAAACACCGAGCATCTGAGGGCAGAATTCTGAGTTCTAGTTCACACACATCACAAACCCTTTTTACGGGGCGGTCTTCATTCATGCATTCCATTCATTCATCCACAGATCGTAATTTAGCCCTGGAACAGAGAACGATCACCCCTGACACAGTACTCCCAGTGGTAATACTCTCTTAATGGAAAACTTTGTGACCACGGCAGATTTTACCTGCTACTCTCACCACACACACACGGAGAGTAATCGGCTGGTGGGTTTGAGCTCGCAGCCCAAGGGATATGAGTACAACGCCCTACCAACAAGGCTACCCCGACTTTCCAATACAATTAATAGCATATTTTAAAAATGAAACAAAGATTTAAAACAATCTTAAGAAACTATCCGGATATGACGTTTGAGATTAAAGGTTTGGAGTACCTTCTGTTTTTGAAATGTTTTTTTTTTTTACTTTTGCATACAGTAAAATATTCTATAAATGGTCAGAACAATAAGGCATAGACATTATATTTATATCTTTTGTTTGGTTCTGGTTTAATTTAAAAACTATTCTAATCATAAATGTTAATTATGTTATTTAAAGATAGGTATTTTCCCGTACGCCGCGCGCAAGCGAAACATCGTCAAATAATGCAGAACGCCGCTAAATTTCTTACAGCGATTTTAAAGCGAAAAATCTTCAAATAATGCAGAACTCCGTTACATTTCTTACAGCGATTTTAAAGCAAAAAATCGCCAAATAATGTATAATTCCGCCAAATTTCTTTGGCGATTTTTTCTTTTTCTCTCTCTCTCTCTTACGACTTTTTCTTTTTCTCTTTCTCTTACGAAAAAGTACTTTTAATAGAATCGATTTATGTGATGAAATCAATTAGCAACGTCAATTAATTTTCGGAATCTATTACCCATTCCGCCGATGGTAAAAAAATGTTAATGACCGCTTTACAAAATAATACAACATGTAATCAGATGTTAGATGAGTTTATGTAAGGTAATTACGTCGTATGAATTACCTCTATTGTAAAATTAAACTCATTTTTGTAATCATTTTCTTGATGAATTTTGCATATAATCTCTTCGACCATGCGAAGATATCCAAATAGTTATTAGTTGCTGCATATGGCTATGAACAAATCTTACAAGTAGAGAGAAGAGACTTGTTAAGATTAAAATCACCACCTGTTGCAAAAAAAAAAAAAAAAAACTTTTAATGCATTGCATTAGACAATTTTTTTATATCTTATAATTAATTTTGATTTAATAATGCAAGTAATAAAGTCTTCGAACTCGAACCAAATATTTCATTATCGAGTGAATTGAAACAAAATTACGACAGACGAAAACAAAAAGAAAAAGAGAGAAAGGGTAGGGAGGTTAATTGAAACTCTGCTTAGAAAAGAGCATTGACTGAGATTGCTGCCAACGAAAGATACGTAAAGAGTTAAGTTTCATGCAAGCATTCAGTTGCGGTTGAGGTAATGTTACATTTTCAGATTCAAAGACAGACTTGTATTCATTCCACTCTTCAGTTTCAAAAAATTGCATTGACACTTCTGGTATTGAATGAATATCAGGGGCTATTCATAAATCAAAATAAATACTCTTTGCCTCTTTTACTGCAGCACAAAATTAGAATTTATATTCAGGGTTAGCATAATCAAAAGAAATTTTGATAGAATTCGAACAAACATTCTGTTGTTCTGAGAGCGGTGTTAATTTATATTATATATGTTAAAGGACAGCGCGCAAGTTTAGATTTGGAATTCTTGGTATATCATTCAATTTCTGAAGCTAATCTCAAGAAGCATAATTTTGCTGTTTGAAATTTATAAATTTAAAACCAGCAATAATGATCTCACCAAAACTTTTTTTTATCTTTCTCCTCCGATCCCCCGGGAGGGGGGGGGGGTAGGAGAAATGAAAATGAGATGCTTCCGGCATGGTGGTTGGATCTCGCCACCTTGATGGGTATACTAATAGGTGGGGGGTTAACTCCTTTAATCGATGACGGGACATACTTTTTACAGGAAGGGTTGTACCGTGGTCGGTGATGGACCTTAGGATTCAACTATAGCTCCCACCAGTGTTGCTGTTGCGGTGATCTGGTCATTAAGCAATAGTGGTTTAAATCCGTGTGCCATTCAGGCAGATTGGAGAATCTGGTATAACTTATCTTTCTCCTCCGTATAAAGTTATAAATTTTGGTAAGGTAGTAAATGACATCAACAAACAATATTTAGAGAATATGGATGCGAAGTATTAACCTTTTGCAAGAATTTAGCATTTTTATTGTATCTATCATATCACATTGGGCGTGTCAGTTGGAGATTAATTTCTGGCTTACGTTTAATCGTATCGGAAAATCAAATTTTTGTTTTATGCATGTTTTCCCAACCAATTAAAACAAAAACTGGACACTTAACTGCGCTTATAGTTATAAAATCCCAAGCCAAATTTGATATATTTGTCATCGTTCTTTTAAATTATTACGTTTATGTGTTTTTGAAAATACTGATAGGAATTGCCCGACTTAGCCTAATGGGGGCCCTGGGCTAAAACTTCTCTGGGGCCTCCCTCTGCTTCACTACTTTAGTAATGAAGAGAATTCATTAAAGAAGAAAATGTAAAATAATAGTTATATACGATTTGGGTCCCCACTTGTGCGGGGGGCCGGGGCAACTGCCCCCTGTGCTCCAGCCATAGTCAGGCCCTGCTGATGGGAAGTAATTAGTTAGACGCCAGTTAAGGTAACGCAATACAGATTAAAATTTTTTAATTTTCTTTATTCTGTATTATTTTAATTCGAAAATACTTCAAAATGAATCCGAAAAAGGAATTAATTACACAATGTATAATTTAAATTAAGCAACATTAAGAAATAAGCAGAATGAAATGATCGGCAGAAAACATATTAAACCTAACCTTATTGGCGTGGAAAAAAAAACTGAATTCATTACTTATTTGGCTATGGGGAAATGAAGACT
>JAOUZG010014150.1:285170-306658 GCA_026289955.1 Argiope argentata | reverse complement strand
TACTCAGACAGGAATTCCAAAAATAGGGATTTTTTTTTCTGTCGACAGGTTCGACAATAGTCCAAAAAAAAGCAAATATGTTGATGACCCGAAAAAATCCCCAATCCAAAGTCTAAGAGAAGCATCGAACTTATTAAAATACAGAGAAAAACCACCAAAAAAACTTAATAATAACACCAAGCAAAAAATCAACACGCACACAACTTAAAAATTCGACATCGGATTTTTTAACGATTACTTTAGTTATTTTGTACAATGCATAAGAGAAAGTAAAAATGAATGCTTCAGATAAAAAAAAATATTTCTTTTCTTCAAAAGTACAATAAAAGGTACTTTTTTTTAAAGAGCACATCTGCTGAGTTAAGGAGGCTATCAATCTGATAGCGCTATCGAACGTTGTTTTCGTGGCTTGTTTTCCCCATTTTGTCAACAGCAGTCTTACGCTCCGATCCATTGAGAAGTTTCCATGCAATGAAGCACTTAATTCAGCTTATCTAACACCTTGTCACCGTTTAAAAAGGGATTACGATATGAGAATGATTGATATTTGGGTCGCATCTTGCGCTCTCGCTCATTTCCTTTCTTTGTGTACTGTACACATTTAGGGAAAACATTGCACTCATCAAAATATTCGATCTATGAATGACGATTAGTTACTTTTTTTATAATAATAACCATCGTATGTATGCTATGAAAATTAATTGATAAAATCAAAGAACCAGCCTCACAACTCTAATCAATAGTTCTATTTTTTTAAAAAAATTCCTATTATTAGTTCACTCTTTCCCTATATACAGGGTGTTCATCAATTATTGTCAGGGTTTTCGTACCTCATAACTTTCGAATAAAAAACATTAAGCAAAAACTGATTACGTATTATTAAATTACAACTCAAAGAATCTTAAGTGACAGCAATGCAATCTTAGCGCATTTGCAGACTGGATAATTATGACGTCATAAATAAAAATAGCAGCCGTGCAAGTAAAAGCAATGTGTGTATTGTGGTTTTCCGAAACTGAATCAGTCATAACTACTCAACGTCGCTTCAGGACCACGTACAAGAAAGATCCTCCTTCGGATAATTTTATCAGACGCTGGTTAACACAATTTCAGAAAACTGGCAGTCTTCTACATCAAAAGGGTGCGGAAAGACCGAGCACTTCGCAGGAAAATGTTGCTCGCATCCTAGAAGCGTTTATTCGCATTCCACAAAAATCAACGGGACAATCAGCTGTGCAGTTACATATGTCGCATACGACAATATGGTACGTTCTCCAAAACCAAACAAAGTGATAATATAAGCTTTTAATAAGCTTTTTGTGCACTTTAATATCATTAATAAAATTCTTTGAGTTGTAATTTACGAATACGTAATCGGTTTTTGAGAAATATTTTTTATTCGAAAGTTAGGAAGTACAGAAACCATGACAATAATTAATAAACACCCTATATATTTATAAATCTTTTTCAAATTCTCAGTTACTAATAAAATACTTTTTTATTCATTCACCCGAGTTCAGATACATTTTTTAAAGCTAGTAGTGGATGACACGTGATGTCAATGCAGTTTTTTCAAATATAAATGTATTCATCAAATTTAATTCATTTTTAATACTATAAAAAGAGTTTTAGCAGTTTGTGATGAAGGTTGGAATCTACAGACAGTGGCTCAATCGGCAAAAGGCAAGGATTTCGGTATTTTTCATTCTAAGGTAAAGATAAGAGTTCAATTCTTGAGAAAATCAAAAAAATTTTTTGCTTAAACTATGCGTTTTTCCCAAATGATTTAGCAATTGTGGCTTATTGATTAAAATTAAAAAAATTTTCTCAAAAAAAAAATGGAGAAATTTTAAGTTTTATGTTCAATTCCGATTTCTCTCCTTCTAACTTTTGCTATCAATTGTAGTATCTTAGACTTCTACCTAATCTTAAGATTGAGCTATGTGTAGAGAAGGAAAACGGAAAATTGTGAGAAAATTCGCTTTCTACTTTGCCACATAATGTTGTGATTCTGTCATCTGTATATATCTATTTATACTTAATGTAATAATTTAATGAGAAGTAACTAAAAAAATCTTTTTTGACCTAAGTAGGTATTGACTATAATTTTTTTATATTACTTGTTTAAAAGATAGTTATGACTCTCTAGATTATAAAGCTGACTACTTCGACCCGCTCTGAGGCCCGCGGAGCATTGAAGGAAACTGAAGTAGAATCCTAAGAGCAATCTGTACTACCCCTCACGTGGAAGGGTATGTATGTTTCGTCATAGATAAGGGGTAGACAATCCCTTATCTTTTCTGTATTCACCCAAGTGGCGAAAACTAAATACTATACCCAAAGCTTCTGATTTTTTTTATATCTGATGTGCTTCTCAATAGTAGATTTTCTAGATAACAAAACAAGGCTACCCCTTGCTCGTCCAATCAAAGGCAGGTCTCGACTTAGCCTAGTTGAAGCCGGAAGCAAAAACTTCTTTGGGGCCCCTTTTGCTTCACTATTTTAGTAGCGAACTACATTCATTAAAAAAGGATACTTAAAATAAAATTTCTATTCAATTTGGGGGGGGGGGCACTTATCTGGAGGCCCGGGGCAACTGCCCCGTATGTCCCTGCCTTAGTCAGTCTCTGATTAAAGACACTGGGATTAAAATGAATGACCGGATAGACGTGGCAGAATCGTCGGGTATTGAGTTTGAGCCCCAAGGGCATGGTACAAACTCTCCCTATCAGGCCCTTCAGCTGTAAAGGGTAGTCGGCCCCACACCATTTCAATACCCACCTGGCTGACAAGAGCCTGCCACCGTACCAGAAACTTCTCATCGCCATATCTGAGGTACCTCCAAGTGGGTGATTCACTACATAAATAATTGGCGGGGGCTTGTCACGAATTTCCTTCCAGTTTTGAAAGGTACCTCAAAATGAAACTTTGGCAAAACCGCCAACTTCAACAATTATAAGAATTTTGCCAAGTTTATTAGCCATTTTGTAAATATAGTCGAGCAATCAGAAATGTTCTATTTTTATCGAGTAAATATAATTTAAATCAATATTTTCTTTTATAGTGATAAGATGTAGCTCTGCAAAGGCAGCTGACGTGACTGGATTAATGCTATTAATATTGTAAGCAAACAAAACCTGAATTGTCAAAAAAAATGATTTGTTTTTAATGCTTTTTTGCGTACTCTCAGAGAACGCTTATCACGGCACTGTCTTAGAATAGTTCCGAAGTTTCAAGTTTTAGCGAGAATTTGGCATTTTTACTGAACTTATTTTCCTATCCTTAGCGAGTTTTAGTGGTGATTAATAACTGCCATATAGTAATTAGTATGCGAAAATCGAATGTGAGTTTTAGAAGCTTTTTCCCCAATGGATAGAAACTAAAATTTGACACAAAATTACTATTATAGTCATAAAATTCCCATACGAAATTTGATATATTTAAGTCATTGTATTTGACTTATATTTAATATCGTATTTACATGTTTCTTAAAATATTGATCAACATACGGTCAACAAAACAAATACATGCATCGCAGAAGAACGGCTAGTATCTATTTAATTAAAATAAAAAAGTAATTGACTAATTATTTTCAATGCATACAATGTCAAAATTCTTTATATTTTGTTCAGATATAGAGGGTGTGTTCGTGGACTTCAAAGACCTGTCCTCATATTTTAAGAGACATTTCTAAGAAAAAGAGGACTTCAGATTCTGAGAAATCTGTTTTAGGGGTTATGTTTATTTGTCAGTTTGTTTGAACTCGAAGTCTCAAAGAGTGATGTTATTATCATTAAGAGATAGATGATGTATCATCAATAAAAAAATATCATTTAGGATACTTTCATAAGATTCCTAAAGATAATAAGTAAACTTTCAGCATTTTCTCTCTTTTTTTAAGATGACGTTTTACAATTTCTAATTTTATACAACTTTAAACTTTGACAATTTGAAGAACTCCCGTTGTTTTATATCACTTTGACTTCGAAAAAACAATTTTAAGGAAGATGCTTGTCTGCATGTATATAAAGCGCAACCAAAATATACGCCCATTATTTATTTGGCATTATTAACGCTGTTGCTATCAGCATTAATAATACCAAATAAATCATTAATTATCAAAGTCACCATGTCAAAGTTTGCCATTACTAATATTATCTTCTGATTCTGATCACCAGGGACCCTGGCAATTGGCACTTATGGTTCAAGTTTTGTAAACTACAGGGTGTCCAAAAAGCTCCCGTACTGATGATTTGTGAATTTATTTTACAAAAACAATAGGTTTAAAAAGAATTATTTTTATGCCAATGATAAAAAGCACTTTTAACATAACTAAGGAAAAAATACTGAACTTACATTTATAATAAATGTTCAAAATGTCCACCCCTTTCTTGGAGACAAAGCTGAACTCGTTTGCGCATGTTTTTCGAAACGCGTTTTAACATGCTAGGAGTGATTTCTTGTATCCTTCGGGTAATTGCAATTTTCAAATCATTTATTGTTTGAGGATCACCTTCATAAATTTTGTCCTTTAAATATCCCCACAGAAAAAAGTCCGGGATGGTCAGATCAGGGGATCGAGGTGGCCAAAGGTTTTTTGAGATAAGTCGATCGCCGAAAAAAGCTTCAAGCATGTCCATGGTTTCATTACTCGTATGGCAAAATTTAATATACTTGAAAAAAAAATCATGGAAAAGGATTTTTTAAATTTGGAGTACGGGAACTTTTTGGACACCCGGTATATGCCATACTCTATTTATGTTTAAAAAACTAAAACGACTTTATGCCAAAATCTCTTTGTAATCTTTATGACAAACTCTATTTATGTTTTAAAATTAAGCTTTAAACTCTTAGCCTTGTAAACTCTATTAATTTTTAATAAAATAGCCTAAATAGGATTTTGAGGAATGCACAGGAAATGCTTAATAATTGTAAAGTAGTGATATTTGTGTCGAAAAAAAAATTTGAGAGATTCAAACTTCAAATGGAAGCATCGTAGGTGTTAATTTCTAAATTTGATTTGTACATGTTCGTTTGGTTTTTAAAATGTAACTCATACATGCGTAGCAATGATAGCTTATGGGCAAAAGAAATATCGTCTCAATGTGCAGGTGCACAAAGGCAGTGACTTAAAAGAATTAAAAGCGTTAATGAAAAACATACTTTTAATTTTTTTAAATTTTTGAAAATTAGGGAAAAAATGTACTGAAACAAATTCGATGTGACTTAAAGTCTAGTTTTAAAAATTTAAAATAGTGTAAAGATTATTTTTGTTTAATAATAAACACTATGTTATTAAGAAAAGTTAACATTTTGGCTAATTTTTAATTAAAAGCTTAATTCAACTTTTGAGAGTCTTTTCCTCAATGAACATCTACTAAAGAAATAGCTACGTGCCAAAACTGGTATCTCTAGATCTTATGATCGGTCCGGCGAAGAATTTTGATTGATTATTTTTTCATCATTCAATTAAATGTATGGCGAAATTTATTGCTAAACACGTGATAAAAAGTCTGAAAACATTGTTATTTTTAAAATTTGAAAATAAAATTTACCGTCGGAAATAAATTACACATAAATTCGATTTGGTAAATGTTGGTGAATGGAAAATAGTCCCTTTAATTTCTAAAGAATTAAAGGTTTGCTACATTTCACAATAGTAATCTTTTAGTTCTAAGTCCACAATAACTCCAATTATAAGTCTATGGACTTTAACTATCTCTAGTGATAAACATAAAACTATATTAGGAGACTGGCAGATTTGACATAATAAATGTCATTGAACTGAGTTTACTACTGTAACTTTCCACACAAATTAAATGTGATTTTTTTGATGTTACGTATTTCAATTAAAAGAAAAAGAACTTTCATATCGACTGGAAATCTAAAAAAAGGATTTTAATTGCGCTATATTTGCTAAAACTTTATTTGCTTGTTAACCCCGGCCGAACTTTATTGCGCCTTGATTCGTCACTGAATAATCAAAGTTATCTCTCGTCAAGCTTATAAATTGAAGAAACTTCTCCGTTTTTAAAGCGAAGGCTTAGACGTCAAAGCGAAGGTCGTCGAAGGACATTGATAAGGTTAAAAGATAAAACACACATATCCTTTGACTAATCAAAGAAAAAAAACATAGTTTTACGTGATATGTCGAACACTCGCACTGGTTCAATAATATGATAGGGATTTATTACAGATTTTTGGTTTATTGAGTGATGAAATTTCATTACTTTATATGGGGATTCAACAACCCTTTTTCTACTTCCTCGTATTTGTAGTATGGAGAAAGAATTATAATCGTAAAAAAAATCGGATTAAAGATGTTGACGCATTGCCACGTTTTAAGACATCCCTGAGTTCCAAAAATACATTTTTAGCATATATATCCTGTCCGTTTGTCGGTCGGTCACAAAGATAACTCAATAATGCTTTGAGCTAGATGATTGAAATTTGATATACCTACAGTATTTACATTGCATTTCAAATTTCTATCAAATTTTGAGTAAAACCTGTGCGGAGGAAAACCGTCTTTCAGAAATATTCGAATAAAATTTAAAACGATAATTTCCAAATGAAGAGAGTTGGATAGATACCGAGACAGATTTAATATCTATGGTGTAGACGCTTGTCAAATTTTGTTAAATTCAACTACAGGTTTGACTGTCTGTCAGTCTGTTCTTTTAGAAACCTGTCAAAGCAATTACTCAAAAATACAATGACTGAAATGCAGCAAATTTAAAATGGAGCTTTGCTACAAAGGCAATTTTATATCCCATTTTGGTTTTAATCGATTGTGAAAAGCGTGCCTAAATTTAAATTCGATGTTTGGTTGACAACAATTATACGTAAGAATTAATCGCCAAAAAACTCGCCAAGGATCACACGATAGATTCATTAAAAATATTAAACTCACATCAAAAGCTAATATTTTGTAATTATTGTACGCCAGTGCCATGCAAGGTTTTCTCTGGGGTAACACCATTATTAGAGAGTATGCGAGAAAGTTTCGGAGAGACCATTCCCTCTGGTTGCTTGTATGAAGCATAGGAAAACAGATTTATAGCAATAAAAGAATTCAGTTTCAATGTTTTGACGAGTTTTAAACTTTCTTGATTCTAATAAACATATTTATGAATTTTGTCTATGAACAAGACAAATTAGACAATTTAACTTCCAATCCATGCTTGGATTCAGTCACTTTGTGACCTGTGGCCGATCATCTAACGAGGCCTTTCTTTTGATAACTTTACATCGCTCAGTGGTCACTGTTTCATTTGAGCAATTAAGTTCCATTTTTTAAACCATTTTTAAGCTAATCATCACTTTAATGATTAATTTTGATTCAATTTTTCATGTTAGTAATTTTGTAAACTTACATAAGTGTTTCTTTATATGATATATATTCTTTATATGATCTTGTGATATATATATAAAGAGATAGAGATAGAGGTAGATAGATAGATAGATATAGATATAGATATAAGAACCAAGATAAAAAAGGGTTAATTTTTTTAGACAATAGTAAAACCTTTTACAGAAAAAAATTCCACCATTTATTTGAATCCCTACCTGATGGTGACCCTTGAGAAGGTCATCAGGCCGGATTTCTTTTTCTTTTTCTTTGATTTTCTTTAGGTTCCTTCCTATTTTAACTATAGTTTTTTTTTTCATTTTTACACACACACACACGTACGCACACACACACACACACGCACGCACACACAGACACATAGTTCAAATTTTGAATCGTTTATAGAGTACTTTTTATTCATTCACTCAAGTTTAGACTTGCAGTGGATGACACTTGATATGAATACAGTTTTTTTCAATCATTAATTCATTAATTTTTTATTAATTAATGAAAATCTAACTTTCTGGCCAAAACTCTTTTCTTCCTCACCACCAAATAAGTACCGAATTCAATTTGTTTTTCTACATACTACTGAGGATAGGATAAACACGCTTTTGGCCAATTATCTCAAACGATTCTGTTTTTTTTAATGTTTAATGTATTTAAAATTAAACATTTTTCATTAATTGATTTTTCCTATTCATTTTGAAGAACTTTCTAATTAAAATAATACAGAATGAAGAAAATTAAAAATTTCTTATCTATATTGCGTTACCCCAACTGGCGTAGAAAATTCACCCTATTGCGTTGCCTCAATTGGCATTGAAAATGTTCTGTGTGTGTTCTGATTGTTTTCTGAGTCTGTTCTGATTTATTTTCAACGGATACGAATATAATTTTGTTTTGGCCAGTTATAATTTTTTGATCAATTATTTATATTAATTCTTATTGTTCTTGTGTTCTGCTTTTTACTACGGAAGGAGATGTGCAGTAGCGTCTGAAGGTAATTTATGTTAATTGTAATTATTTAATAAAAAGTAACTAAAACAAAAAATTTCTTTGTTGACCTAAGTAGTAATTGACAATTTTTTAAAAAAATGTTATTTGTTGAAATGAATATCGTGGACAAAAATAACCGAAATATTAAAATTCTTCTGAAATTGACCATAATTATTGGTTTGAGATTTCTTGAATTTTATAATAATTATTATAGATTAAGTGGAAAGGTGGAATTCCAAAAAATATAGAGCTGCTAATTATTTTACAGAACTAGTCAAGTGGAATATAAAGTAAACATATAAACTAAATACTGATATTTCAATATCTCCTGAATAACTAATTATAATTTAATTTGCTTAGTAAGGATTTTAACAATTATAATACCCTGTTATTCGAAGAATTCGGGTTTTGTTTTACAAACTTCTGTATTTTAAATTTATTTGGCATCTGTATTAATAACTTTTGATAAATTTGCTTTTCATAATCAATCAAGAACTATTTCAGCCTGAAAATTCTTCATTATTTCGGATCTCGCACCAAAAAAAATATACATTTTTATTTCAGTTTTAACAAATGTGTATATATTTAAATGCAAACTGCCCTTGCTTGTGGATGTCAGTTCACAGTCTGCCTTGAAACTGCCGTACCAGTGGATGGAGAGAGATGACGAGACAGGTCTGATGCTGTGCTCCGTCTGTTTCTTTTGGCAGTAACTGCCAAATACCGGTTCTCATTCGGCGTTGTAACTCGGGGGCAACCTGTGCTGTAACGTCTACTCACATCACCATCATCTTGGAATCGGTGCCAAAGCCTGGATATGACCCTCTGGGTGACTCCAACTTCCTCGGATACTTCCAACTGGGTACACCCACATTCGGGATGGCCGATGATTTCACCACGTAAAAAATCATCCAAATGCGTCCTATGTGTCATAATTATGCGGTTATTGCTCTGAAAGGCTTATAAAACACTTGTGAACACTTTTACTTTTTTGCATGTATTCCTTATACATCACTCTCTTATACTCTCGTCCTTGTGACGTATAATTGGTTCATCTAATGGCTATCTGCAATATGCGTAAGATTTTTGAAGATGGGTGTAGTCCTTTTACGGGCGATATATGCATTTTAGAGTTCGATTCCCATGTGACTCTAATTATTTATGGACATGTGTGTAGAATGGCATACCTATTTATGTCATTTGACCTATATGACGCTTAAGTCGTTTTCAAATTCTCTACAGGGTAGAGCGTTAGGTATAGAACAATTAAATTTAGTTCATTAGATAATAGGTATGTGCAGTTATTTATTGGGTGCTCTGAGAAAGAATTTTCAAAAACCTTTAATGAGATTTGTAATTAAAAATTAATTTTTTTAAATATTACCTCTCAATAACCTCGGGGTATATTATTGCGCAGAAAATATTTTTGAGACCCTTTCAAATTCCACTACATAAAGGAATTAATCCTTTCAGTAGAATTTTTTTTAAAATTTGGGTTTATTCGCTAATTGTAACAAAATTTAGCCAAAATTATGAAATTTATTTTAGAGTAATATTTTCATTGTTTTTAATGCTTTTTATTGCTTTAATTAAAGTATTTATACCATATGTATTATAGTATGCATTTTGATTATATGAATTTCAATTCTTTTTTGTGGGTCTGAACTTTATTGCAGTTTTTTTTTTTTTTTGAACCTTTAGAACCTCGCGCATCACTTAGTATCACACGGAGCTTACAGAAGTAGACAACACATTACATAAAGACATCTCATACAGAACAGCTACACACACTCATCGCATTCGCTTGCACAGCACCTTTTTACAGGGGGGGGTACATTCAATCATATCAACTACCCGACTAAGCCTAGTTGGGGCCAGGGGCAAGATCTTCTTTGGGGGCCCCTGTGCTTTAATATTTTAGTAATAAAGAACATTCATTAAAGAAGAAAAAAACGCAAAATAAAATTTTTACTCCATTTGGGGCCCCTACAAAATCGGGTGCCCGTGGCAGCTGTCCCGTATGTCCCTGCCTTAGTCAGGCCCTGTTTACAAGACATAGATCGAATAGATAAAGAACGACCATATCCGAACCAGGACTCGAACCCCAGACGCCCAGATCACATGACGCTATCCCAGTGCCAGGACATCGGTGCTGTTGTATAATTCGCACACATTATTATTGATGCAGTATCATTAGTAAGTTTTCTAAATTATACCATGGAGAACAAAATCTCACTTTCTGGACACTGAAAATAAAAATCTGAGCACTGTCTTTCATTGCATTGCCCAATGTCCACGATTTGTATGGAGAAAATAGTGAATAACATACTCATTAAAGAGCATGCGAGGAAGTTTCAGGAGAACACCCCCAACTAGTTTCTAGAGAAATGGCGAGAAAGGTGTTGCAATGACGAGATTCATTAAATCTCGCCACGTGGAGATAAGAAGATAAACATTGTATCTAAGAAATCAGAAAAAGTAAAGAACTTTTCCTGAGATTCAGATAAAGGCATTCTCTGAGAAAAAAATCAAGGTCCAAACACTCGAAATGAAATGCTATTTTTGCTACAAATGATATTTTTTGTGATTGCCAAAACAATTTATATATTTTTAATCTAAAAATTTATGTGACTTTGTTTATGTGATATTTGTTTTTTTTTCAACTTACTTAAGTTCCGTTTTGTTAGGAAATATATGAAGGATATGGGATTTCTGAATATTCGCATACTCTCTCTTATCTCTGTAATGACCGAAACAATTCGGAGTTATTGATTATAGCAATTCATCAATAATCGTGACCGTATTTAGAAATGATCTCTACATTATACGAAGGAATCAAGTATAAACTACATTAGTTTAGGATTCCCATTTTCTGGGGTTTCATCCCCCCTCAAGAAACTTGTCCTGGAGACAAATATCATATATATTAAAAGCAGTACTTAAATAAATAAAAGAACATGAAATCTACTATCGCAAATTTCAAGTTATTATGTGAGAAAATTGTTATTTTTAAGTCATTATTTGTTTTAATTGATTTAAGTCATTAACTATCTTGAACCGCCGGCCTTCTGGCACAGAGGTAACGCGTCTTCCTCTAGTTCTGAGAGTCCCGTGTTCGAGCCTCGGTTCGGGCATGGATGTTCTTCTGTGTGCTATCTTTGAGATGTGTGATTGTGCCCCCTTGTTAAGAGGGGGTTGTGCAAGCGACTGTGATGAAATCGTACTCTTGGCCCTAGTTGGCGCTGCTTCAAAAACAAGAGACGCTCCAAACAAGAGAATAACTTTCAACAAGAGTAACATAACTTCAAAACAAGAGAATAACTTTCTATAAAGTGATAAATAACTTCATAAAAAAGCGATATTTTTATTTGTAGTATTTTGCCAATATAACTACAACGTGAAATAATACATTATTAAAATATTTTTGAATTGGTCAAACTTTTTAATCCATATTTTAAATCGAATCTGCCTTTTGAAATGAAACTTCTTTGACGTATGGAATCATGATTATGACGAAAGTGAAGGAAGATAAAAAGTTTTGAAACAAGACGAAATGATTAGATTTCGCTCAATCAGTGACGCTTGACTTTGAAGTTATCCGATGGTTGCCTGAAAGCGAAGAGTAAACATTGTGCCACACGTTTCGAGTAAATTTACGAACTTCATCTTCAAATATTTAATCATTATTTGCTAAATTCTTTAATTAACTTTAAAAATATATTTCTTGCATTATATTTATTATAAAAATACTTTATTACTTAGTACTAATATATGACAATTTTTTATGTCGTCATTTAAAATCAATGCTTGAAAATAAACACTAATTATTTGATAATGAAACGAAAATAGCTATAATCTTCTTAATTTCTATATATAATAAAGACGAATGTATGTACTATGTATGTGTGCGTTGTATAGTCCAGACTGTTTGACCTAAAGCTATTAAATTTGTCTCAGATATGCCATAAAGGGGGAAATGTGCATCTCGATGCGGATTTTTATAAATTTTTAACTATAATTTTAGTTCTAGTTTAGTTTAGTTATATTAACGTCCCATTGTAAAGCCACACTAGGGCTGTATTGGGACGTGCCTCATAATTTTGAACCACGGTCAGATGACGAGGATCGAAACTGAGTAGGCACCTCTCTCTCCACGTCAAACCACACCACATCAGCATGAGGACGTTTGACCTAACGAAATTAACGCGCAACTGACCCCTTTACACGAAGGAACTTCGGTAGAATCGGATCACGAATCTAAAACCCTACAGCTCACACACTAAGTCCTTATCACCAAGCCAAAACGGCCCTAAACTATAATGTTAGAAATGGTTCTTTGCACCATTACTTGGCTTAGAATTACATTCATGGACCATTTATCCAAACAGCGATGGTATTTTAATGGATGAAAATACATCATTTCGCCAAGCTACTATTCCCGATTAGTTTGATAATTCCAGCAAATGAATTGGCTACCTAGATCGCCAGATTTGAATCCCATCGAACATTTTTGGAACATAATTGAGGGGTCAGTTTGTGCAAAAATTTCTGAACCAGAAACGCTTTCGTGATTATGGGCGTCCATATAGGGAGAATGGCATCAATATTTATATAGGAGACTTCCAACGACTTGTTGAATTTATGTCACGTCGAGCTGCTGCATTTTCTCCGAACAAGAGAAGTTCCGACAAATTATTAGGAGATATCGATTAACTTTTGTCACCTCTTTGCAGTTGATTGAAATGAATTAGAAAATTATTCTTCTGTTATTCAAATCTGAACCGCACACACCAGAAATTATATCGCTGTTGTTTCTAATGGCACTTGCCATGGATAATCTCGCTAACTCAGTCAGCGATTAAGCCTTTTGTTTCAAATAGTTCCAACTTGGGTCAAGAGTACGTCTTGACTTAGCTACTCACGCATTTTACGGGGGGGGGCACATTCACACATCTCACAGATAGAATAGATGAAGAACATCAATGCCCGAATCAGGTACGAACAGGACGTTGGTCCAGAAATTATTTTTAACAGATAGATATAAAATTTTGAAAAATCCTTTCATCGTTGTGGTATATAGTTATACTATCAGTACCCACACGGTGTTGCCCGTGGCATTGCATTCAAGAGGGAAAATTAGCTTTAAACTTAAGTCTGTCCTCCACCCGATTAGACATGGGCATGTTGCGCAACATCAAACAAACATAAAAATATAAGAAATTATCAAAAAAAAGCTACAAAACAATTTTTTTAGAGCACACATCCAGAAATATTTAGACTGATGCAAAATCAAAAATATATGTTCATAGACAAAATACAGACGATCATTTTGAGGTTGAATTTCCTTATTTTCGGAATAATTTGATTTGAATCGTTGTTTAAAATCGGACGTAAACAAAGAAATGTATCGATTATGCATCCACAGCTCTTGCTATTTGCGCATGCGCAATTTGAGGTTTTCGGATAAGTTAAAATCGCAATTATGAAAGTCTTCTTTTTATTTTGATACGATTTTAATGTACTAAAACCTTCCCCAATAAATACTCTACAAAATGGTATAAATATCTCCAATGTCCATCAACTATTTCTCGAGATTTTGTGGTTTTAACATATTGACGCTTTCAAGAGACATTTTATACTATATATAGATAGTTATAATCATATGCAGTCTATATGACAGTCATATACAGTCTACACGAGTCTAGTTATATGCTTTTATTTATTTCTAAACAGTAAAAGATGGGTTTATGCTTTCTTTTGAAATAATGCTCAAAATAGCATAACTGAAATATATGAAATAATAGAAATGAAACAGCATAAAAGAAATAACTTTTATACTGTTTCAATTAATAAATGCAACGCTGAAAAAAAGCATACATTTTTATAAGTCTGTCGGACCTAGTAGTCATTTTTTGACTCACTGACGTTTTAATCAAAAGGTAAATTTAATTTTTCTGCGATTTAAACGAAACTCTGAAATTTTAATATCCCTATTTCAGTTGATTTTTAATCCTTCATTTTAGCTGTCACTTCGAGAAAGACCCGTTTCCTTGAAGCGGTCTTTGATTCGTTCAAAATAATCGAATTCAAAGCTTTAAAACTCGTTCAATCTTGATTACAGAAGAGTAGAATTGTTTTTTGTTGAAAATATTTAAAGTGTCAAGAGTATTTTAAATAACATGATTGGTGAAAACAAGGATCTATATTAAAATTTAAACTTGTAAAATCCTTTACTAAATATAATTTAAAGAACCAGGGACTGCATAAAAACTCAGATTTTGCTCATTCCTTCAAGCAATTTATTTATCGACTCATTTGCCGACTCAAACAATTATTTTTTTCGATGCCATCACGACATTTTTTAAACTTGAAGTATAAGCCTACTTTTAATGAGTTAGAAATCAGTTATTAGATTATAATTGAAGTACTCCTTTTGTATAGTATAATTTAAAGTGATAACAAAAAGAATAATAAAATATAATGAAATCTTCGATAGTAAGAAGAACATTGAGAGAACATTATTATTGTGTCATTTATCTGAATTAATTTAAGTAATTAACCTAATTAGACTTAAAATCAATACAGACATAAACCAAATAGATCTGATAGGTTTCTACCGTATAGATGCTAAAAATGTATGCATCTAGTTCTCTTTGTAATCTTGTACTCATCATATTTATTTATATTTGAACAGTCGGACAGACAGATTTTATTTGAACTTATTTTGCTCAAAATTTGATCGAAATGTATAAATTAGCGAAACAAATTTCGTACATCTTCTTTCAAATCGTTTTTTTTTAGTTATCTTAATCACAAACAGATTTCGAACAAAGGGAGGTTTAAAATGTAAAAAATCATCTGTTCGATTTTTTTTACTAATACTATGAGTGTTGTGACTAATGGCACTTGCCGTGGACAAGCTTCCGCCGATACGATCAACAGATTTTAAGCCTAAGAAATGCGTCTCTTTTTTTCGCACTTAACGCCAATTAGGGCCAAGAATATGACTCAGCTACCCACACGTCACAACCCTTTTTAGGGGGCGGACTACATTCATGCAAATTCATTCATTCAGCTCAGATAGTAATCTAGACCTGGGACAAAGAACGATCACCTCTCGCCCGGTACCCCTGGTAATATTACTCTCGATATGGTGGACTTTGCGACCACGAACAGATTTAACGAGCGCCAATCGCCACACACTCGGGGAATCTTTTGGCCGGTGAGCTTCGAACCCGTAACCTAGGGAGTGCGAGTCCAACACTCTACCAACCAGGCCATCCCGGCTTTATTACTATGCTTTCTATATAACTATAGACGCTAAAAGTATAAAATATGGGAGGAATTTTTTTAAAAAATGAAATACTTAAAAATATCATCTTCGATCTAAAAGCAAGTTTTGAAACATATTGTGTTTACTAAAGTTTAAGAATCATAAAAATATGAAAAATTGTTAAACCCTTTGGCTTTAAAAGGAATTTCGAATGGAAGTGATAGAGGAGTTAGTTGAAAGCATCATTCATCGCAGGGTTTATCGAATTGCTAGTGATATTTTTAGACGTATTTTCGTCATATTAAAAAAATAATGATATTCATATTTCAAAACTTCTGTGATTCGATTTGGGTAATGGCGCATCTCCTAAGAAGCAGCTCCGATAAGAGCCTAAAATCGCGGATGCGGCTTTCATCAATTCATTTCGAGTAGTTAATCTATCTTTCATGGAGGCGTCCCGTCATCTCCGAAGCGAAATTTATCGAAAATTAAAAGAGATAAGAGCGACCTCACGTTTTCGTAAACATGCGTGCTTTGTAGAATTTTGACTCACGTTTTTTTGATTTCTTTGTTCCATATACACTTTTGTAGGCAAAGATAAACAGAGACGAAGAAAACAAGTAATATAAAAGAAAATGAATGAAAAGAAAAATGAAATCTGCTATGCATATTTAAATGTATCATGTCAGAGCATCATTTCTTGAACGGCCAGGCACCGCGTGCTCGTGAAAGTTAAATTATATTTTTATTCATTTTAATCGTTTCATCGAATGAGTCCCTTTAGTATTGCAAACTATAAAAAATCTTTGCATCGCATTTATTGTTTTAAAAAATATCTCATTTCCTATTCATTTCATTTCATATAATAATGTGCTCAAAATGACATTTTTGTAGGTATTATTTGCTGTAGTCCTTAACTTATTTTTTAAGATCAGAGCTTTTGTAAATGCGATGGCAATGCATTATTAAAAGCTGATTTTCTGGTATGCTCGAGCAGATAATATCATTATAATTTTTCGCCTACGAATTTTTGTTGACGCCACAAACCTCATTTCCAAAAATAGCATCATGTTCTGACATGATAAAAAAGCCCTTTTTTAAAATCAATTATTGGTTAGGTTAACAAGGATTTTTTTTATTTCAGTTACTTTTTATTAAATAATTACGCTTGTTGTTCTCATGCGTCCCCTTGACATCGGAAGGGATGCAGCAGCTTCTGGGAGGGTATTGACCCCTGAACACCCGAGGGTAGAAGTCTGATTTCTAGCTCACACACGTCACAAACCCTCTTTGGGGGGTGGACATCAATTATACCAGATCGTAATTTAGATCTGGAACAGAGAACGATCACCTGTGACCCAGTACCAATTGTGGTACTACTCTCGCCATGGGAGGCTTTGTGACCACGCAGATTTAACGTACACCACACAGACTCACGGAGAGTCTTCGGCTGGCGGGTTGCAGCCCGAGAGATGCGAATTCAACGCCCTACCAACCAGGCTCTACCGGTTTCATAATTACAATTACTATAAATAATTGATCAAAAAATTCTAGTGTTGAATTTTTAACGCCAGTTGAGGCAACGCAAAGAGAATCTCCACATTTTAAAATTCTATGAATTAGTTTATAAAATCCGTTTAGAGGAAGTCTGTCCGTCCCGCTGTACGAATATAAACTAATACGATAACTATAAAACGAAGAGATTTAGATGGATGAAATTCGATAGGTATATTAAACAACCATATTTTAGACACCTATCGTATTTTGAGTCAAATTTAAACAAGGATTGACTGCTTGTTGGTCTTTAATTTCAGAAACGTGTAACAAAAATACAATTTAATTTAAATTTATAAAATTTTGTATAGAATTTTGTGACTATAAATTTAGTTTTATGTCAATTTTTTATTAAAATGAATTGAAAAAATCTAATCTAAAATGCATATTTGAATTTTGAATACTATTAACAGCCTGTCAAAAAATAATTGTTAAATTATTCGCCAAGGCTGACATTATAAATTCAATAGAAGTACTAAATTGACGTCAAAGGTTAATACTTCTTAACTATTGCACGTTGCTTCCATGCAAGAGAATTTTTGGGGTAATTTCTGCACTTTTATTAAAAAGTATGCTAAAATATTTTAGGAAACTATTCACTTTGGTTGATATTACAACAAACAAACATCGGGCAATGGTGCACTTTTATGTCAAAAATTATAAATAAAGATAATAATGAAATCTGCAATGCATATTTCAATGTGTCATGTCAGAACTTAATTTCTTGAACGGCCAAGCACCGCGTTCTCGTGCAAGTTAGATTATATTTTTATTCATTTTAATTGCATGATTGAATGAATCACTTTAGTATTGCAAAGGATCCAAAAAACTTTGTCTCGCATTTATTGTTTATAAAAAATACCACATTTCCTATTTATTTCATTTCATATAGTCACGAGCTCAAAATGACATTCTTCTCTGTTTTATTTGCTGTAGTAATTATTTTTTTTAAATCAAAGCTTTAGCAAATTCAATGGCAACGCGTTATTAAAAGCTGATTTTTTTGAGATTCTTGTGCAGATAATAAAATTTTTATTTTTCATCAAAACCTCATTCCTAAAACAACATCATGTTCTGACATGATAATATGGCTTAATTTTAATAATAATAGTCGAATGCGTACTGCGTCAAGTACTTTAATAATCAATTGCATATTAAGCAATTGATTTTCCAAATCAATTCACGTTCACATGAAATACACCGACCAATTTGAATTTGAAAACTGAAATGTATTTTTAATCTTTTTAAAGTATTAAGCCACTTCAACCAAAGACAACGTACAATAAAATGCTAGATAATAGCCGCATTTGTTTGTGTCAATGACCAAAGACCTGACGCAAAAAGATTTTATGATTTTTTTCTTTTTGTTTTGTATTGTCTTAAGGCGGGAAAAATCGTTTCCTTTTGATCATTTTTTTCTGAAGATATTTCCAGAATTTTCTTAAGTACTATACATGAAAAAAGGGGTCAAACTATTAGTGAAAAATGATTTTCGGATTTCTCTGGAAGAATTATATAGATTACAAAAACCAGCATAACAAGAGATGCATTTAGTTTTGATAACATGTGATAAACACCATTTTTAATGCGAAAGTATATTTAGATGGAGTTTTTGGAAGTTGCAGATGGAGCATTTGAATAGAATAATATGTATATTTCATTTAAGATACATTGAAGGCAATTCTATAAAAACTTTATACAGATTTAATTCAGTTTTACTATCATGCCAGAACATGATGGGGTTTTGAGGATGAGGTTTTTGGTGTCAACAAAAATCCGTAGGCGAAAAATAAAAATTATATTATCTGCATGAGCATCTTAAAAAATAAGTTTTTAATAAAGCGTTGCCATTGTATTTACAAAAGCTCTGATTTTAAAAAAAATAAGTTAATGACCTCCGCAAATAAAACCTTAAAAAATGTCATTTTGAGCACGCGATTATATGAAATGAAATAAATAGGAAATGGGATATTTTTTAAAATAATCAATGCGAGACAAAGTTTTTTTGGATCGTTTGCAATACTAAAGTCGACTGTAATACTACTTAAGGTACTCTTTCAAAGGTGATTGTTCTCTGTTTCAGATATAAATTACGATCTGTGAATGAATGAATGAAATGCACGAAAGAAGACAGCCCCCTAAAGAGGGTTTGTGACGTGTGTGAGCTAGCAGTCAGACTTCTGCCCTTGGGTGCTCATTGATCCATATCTCAGAAGCTACTTTACCCTTCCTTCCGTTGTAAAGCGTAACATAAAAACAAAAGCAGTATATAAAGTGCACATATATAAAGTGGTATATAAAGTACTTAAAGAGTAAATGTTTACTTAAGAGTAAGTTCTTAAAGAGTAAATGTGTATCAAATTTAAAGCCAAATCAGTCAAAAATCAGTCGATTTTTACTTTCACAAACATGTAAAAGAGATCATTCATTACTGCAATTGTATAAATATTTGAAATTTGATGTGATATTGAGATTATAACAAACTCTGATTCAAATTTTAGTTTTGAGCAGTTGGGTAAAAGTCTACGAAATTACAAATTCGTTTCACTGATCCTTCTGTACTAAATATACTCCAATAAATGCATGATGCATTCCAAAAATCTCATCCTCAAAACAACATCATGTTCTGACATGATAATAAAACTGAATTAAACCAATATAAAGTTTTTATAGTATTGATTTTAATATATCTTAAATGAAAAAATATATATATTATTCTATTCAAATGTTCTCGCAACTTTAAAAAATATGTTCACATTAAAAATGGTGTTTATTATAAGTTATCAAAACTAAATTCATCGCTTGTTATGCTGGTTCTCGGTAATCTATAAAATTCTTCCAGAGAAGTTCAAAAAATGGAATAATCTTCAAAGATCGCACTTCAATGGCAATAATTTACAAGTGTATCTATTAGAAACATTTGCGAAAGTGTCATGGAGATCGCTCTGACTGGTTGAAGGTTTTCTTCGAATAAGATTATATTTCTACGTTATTTATTTATCGATTCCTATAAATTTAGACATTATTTACATGATCTCGATAGAGTTTTAGTTTGATACCCTTGTTTTAGCTGAGTCCTTTTTTGAGAATCCATGCTCACATGTGTAAGAAAAAATGGATTGATAAATCTTCCTTGGAAGAATTTATAAAAAATTGGGCGTAAACTGCATTTTTGACATAAAGAATTCATGCGAAATTCCATTTGACTTATTCTTTCCTTTTAGAAAACTGACAAAATTTCAAAAATTGATTTTTCTGATTCGGGAATAGACCTTAAAATCAGAACTATTTAAATTTTTTAGAGATCGAACTAGAAAATAACAATATAATAGCTTTTCATTCCAATTTATATATATAAGGAAACACAAAAGACAGGAATTTTTCGCTAAAGCATGTAATCTGTGATGAAATTATTGCTGTCAATTTATTTCTGTGTATTTATTCCCCTAGGATGATTACGGCATATTTATTTTGAGGAAAATTAATCGCATTTTTAAACTTCAGAATAACGGGAAACTTTGTTTTTGTGTCAGATGGCGATAAAAATCAAATCTGTATCCCTAATAATGCGGTAAGAATGACCTCATTGTATTGTATGATAATTTGATGATATAATTAATATCAATCAAAGGATTAAATATGAAATTTAAAATATCCACTAATTTTGTTGATTCACATATTCAGTTGTTACAATACACTTCTACCGCTACATCAAGCTATTCATTGTTAAATTGGTGTTATTCGTTGGAGATTGATTGCATTGGCGTTAAAGGTGCTCGAGCCACGGAAACCATGATTTGAGAGTAGAGCTCAAGATCTGCATAGATCACAGCAATTAGACAAGAGCGCGCTTAATTTTAAACAATGATAAACGCGTGGCTCATACTCTTTCAGAAACTATTTACAATTCTACACATTTTGTTCGTCTATTTATACAACCAGAATGATTAAAAGAATTCAGAAAAAGGACCCTTTTTAAAAACTTTTCTCAATTTTTAAGTTCTGCAGTGAAGCCTTAATTGTAAACACTGTAAATTTCCATTTTTTTAAACTTGATATATATTGAAATTTACTCGATGTGAAAAAATAAACTGAATTTCCATATTTTGATTATCAATGATAGCAAAAAAAGCCAGGTACAATAATAACAGTAACATAAAAAGACTAAAGAAAATGAAATCTACTATCGCAAAATTTCCAGTTATCATGTGAAAGACATTATTTTTAATTAATTAATTGTCTCAATTAATGACTGTATATATATATATATATATATATATATATATATACAGTCATTAATTGAGACAATTA
>JAOUZG010014150.1:268083-285070 GCA_026289955.1 Argiope argentata | reverse complement strand
TAGCCGTCAAACGAAATTTTGGAGTTTGATCGATTTTTGAGATGAAAAAAAAAAAAAAACCAAACTAGTTAGCAATGCGTTGGTTAACCAATTTAACATTGCATTAAACATTGCATTGTTCCAAACCGGTTTAAAAGAAATTTATTAAAACAATTCGAAAGAATTCATATAATTATAAGAAACAAAATTCAAATTGTAACTTTAGTTGGCGATAAATCGTGAAACGTGACATCCTTCTGCATTTTTTTTCAATAACCCTGAAATCAAGAAATTTTTTCCTTCAAAGCTATAAATCACCAATTTGTTGCATACGCATTTTGAAGCTTCTAAAACCTTAAACTAAAACAAAATCATGTTCTCAAATGATGAAAAAAAAAAAGCGAAATTTTCATTTCAATTTGAAACCTATTGTTGTAAGACATGCTTAATTTTTTTATTTACAAATTTTATTTAAGAATTATATTCGTGCTGCAGTATTTTTGGATGTTATGGCGGGGAAACGCTGAAACTTCATTTAATTTTTAATTAATCAAAATTTAAAAGAAAATCCCTTAGAGGCACGTATCTTTTAATACAAAGATTTATGAATGTTATTCACTCTCATTTGCAGCTGCAACCCCTCTTGGCCTGTCGAAAGAGGATGCCCCTCGTTTCAAACTCAATTCTCGTGCGAGCTCGACCCAGAGATAGATGCTGCAGTTTTAAGCAGGGAACGAAATTCTCTGATTTACTATTGTTCACAATTATTTCTTATTAGGCAAGGGTGTGATCAAGTGTTACAATATTTTAAAACTTTATTAATTTAATTAGCATATTTTGGCAGATGCGGATTGCTCTAGGACCGAACTTGATACATTTGGTTATGTATCCAAGTAACATAACCACAATACAAAATTAATTACTTGCGTACCATAGATGTTATATAACAGGCAGATATCTGCCTTATGATGCTTTCATCACATACTCTCCCAACAGTGAGTCGTTGTTGAAAAGAACGATTCATTTGGGCCAAGAGTATGGCGACCGTATGTGAGAGTTGTTAGTGGTGATGCTGGCTGTTGTATTTAATGCGCCTGACGACTTTCGCTGCCGGTAGAGGACGCTACAACAGCTGTGCAAAGGTTGCTTATTGTAGATCTCGGGTCATCATTGCGGCCAATGCAGATGGGCATAAGACCGAGCTTGGTACGTTTTGTTTTGTTGCCTAATAACATAACCACAATACAAAAGTAAGTACTTGTTTACCGTGGATGTTATTAGCCTTATGAAGCTTTCATCACGTACTCTCCCTCTAGTGAGTCGGTATTGAAAAGAATGATTCATTCAGGCCAAACGTATGGGAGTTGTTAGTGGTTACGTTGACTGTTGTATTTAATATGTCCGACGACTTTTGCTACCAGTAGAGGGCGCCACAGCCGCTTTACGAAGGTTGCGGGCCATCATTGCGGCAAATGCGGATTGTCATTGGACCGAGCTTGGTTGCCGAGTAACATAACCACAATACAAAAGTAAATACTTGTGTACCGCAGATGTTATCTGGCTTATGAAGTTGTCACCACAATATCACTGTTGAGGTTCAAAATAAATTGTTTTAAAAACTGCACTTTTCTTCTTTTTTTATTCAGTTTCAGAAACATGCCATGTTAGGACTCAACCACAGTTCCCGGTAATTGCAGTTTCGGCGGTCCGGTCATTCAGTGTTTATGGCTGTGCCTTCGTGTCGGGTCGGAGAGTCTGTTCTATGACTTTATTGTTTGTAGTATTAACTAATTTTTTCTCTTTCTGATTTCTGAAATGACCACAGAAATAATACATTCAATAATTCATTTAATCGCATAATTTTAATAAACCATATAAAATAAATATTTATCCAATTTCTCGCGTGACTCTTATCCGATAAGATATAGAGGATTAATCATTTCTTTCTAGTTTGAGATATTGCAGATTGCTTAAGATTGTATATCGTATTAGATTAGATTATAACTATTTTCTTGAAATCTGATAAAGATATCAAATACTAAGAGCCATTTTTGCTGAAACCTACAGCTCTTAAAGTTTTCCGAATTTTAATTTCGGAAATAAAATTTGTACCAATAATAAAAGTGTGTGTGAGTGTGTGCAGGTTTCAGCCATTTACAAGATAAACTCTAAAGTTACCAAATGTATTTTTGGAAAGTGATGCAAATGAAAAGATTTTTTTAAAGCAGCAATTAGAATTTTGGTTAGTTAAAAATAAAGTGTTGACGTTTTCTTATCACAATTGCCAAAAGTATAAAACAGAAATGACTTTTATTTTGATTTAAAAATTTTTAAAAAAATTCGAAATACCAATTTAGTTGTTTTATAGCCATGGTTCAAAAAGGCATACCAAATTTCATTCATCTAAGTCAGAGTATATTTGAGCAACCGCGTTCACATACACGCGAACGATCACTTGTTGAATCAAATTTGTTACACCTCCAGATTTATAATAATAAAATTGTGTACCAAATTTCATTCATTTAGCTATTTTGAATTTTGAATTCCAGCAATCACAAGCAGACAAAGTTCTCTTCAATGAATTTCGCGATGAAAGAAATAAATTTCTTCAAATAAATAAATAAATAAAATTAGAGCTGGCCGCACAGATCAAATATATCCTCCTGCTCAATGGGGTTTTGGATTATAGTATTTATATACATATAAAAAGGCAGATATGTTTCCAAAAATGCGTTTTTTCTAATCAGGGAAGTATAAATCATAAAAATCTCAAGGTTTTTCTTTCATCAATTTATCCGCAGCAAATGCCCTCAGACTCACTTGACGCAGAAACCAAACAAAGCCGTCAGACTCACTTGACGAAGCTGCCAAACAAAGCCGTCAGACACATTTGAAGCAGCAACTCACACACTCGCTTGAGAACACACTCACACGCTTGCCATAACGCTTGGCGCTTTAAAATCGTTCCATCTCTCCTCCAAGTCACTGGTGGGGGTGACTGTGACACTAGCTTGATAAACCGGATAATATCTACGATACTCAAGTATACGTTTGTATTGTGGTTATGTTACTCGGCTACAGGTCTTAGCGTCGCGGGCTCAAACCTCGACCTTCACTCGTCATAAATCAAAGAACTGATGTTTAGTGATCGTTGTTTGACAAAAAAAGTTTCAATAATATACAAGTTTTTGAATAAATTGGTTCTTTCAAATTTTTAAAAGATAATTCAAAGTTGGGATCGGTACTTTTCGCATTGTTCAGTGAACTTTGAATTTGCTGCCAAAAAAAGCAAATAGTGCAGCAAACCCATTATTATTAGTGATGAAGTTTGTATTTATGCTTTTGATGTGGAAACAACTCAAAAATCAAAGGAGTGACGCTTGAAATGTGAAGCAAAATCGATAACAGCACGTCATAGTCTCTGGAAAATCAAGGTAATGTTAGTTGTTTTCATTCATTGTCGTGCTGTGCATTGTGAGATCCGGTGAAACGACCAGAGAATCGATAAAAAATATTATTTGAGTGTTTTGAGTCGTTTGCAAAAAGTATTTCGTAGGAAATGTTATGAAATGCATCTAGAAAACCCATAGAGTTATGGTTTGGATACAAGACAATGCGCCTTCTCATAGAGCAAATATTAATACGTGAGTGTTTAACCCAACATTCAATAAATATGATTTCTTTACTCCATTAATCATCTAAAAGTGGCAACATGTTTCTTGTAAATTACCACCGATGAAACAATCTCTCCGTAGACAGAATTTTTAATACATTTATCTGATTATAAAATTCGCAAAGATCTCTGAAAAAGTTTTATAAAAAAACAAGT
Organism: Argiope argentata; assembly: GCA_026289955.1. NCBI lineage: Eukaryota > Metazoa > Arthropoda > Arachnida > Araneae > Araneidae > Argiope > Argiope argentata. The sequence continues at coordinate 281,262 of JAOUZG010014150.1, read as the reverse complement.
GAAACAAAAAAAATTAAGTCAATTCCTATTTAGGTCACCATAATTTTTTATATTTTAGTTCATTTTTATTAAATAATTACAAATAATATAAATAATTTATCAAAAAATAGTTGATTTCACAAAAATAAAACTCGCTGAAAAACACTGAAATCCTTGCCTTTTACCGATTGAGCTACTGCCTATAGATTTCAATTTTTTATTACAAACTGCTATAACTATACTTAAAGTATTAAAATTAATTAAATTTATTTACTGAATTAATATTTGAAAAAAAACTGTATTAACATCGTGTGTCATCCATTACAAGTTTTAAAGATTGTATTTGAACTTGAGTGGATGAATAAAAAGTATTTTATTAACGATTGAAAATTTGAACAAGATATATATATATATATTGAGAGCGTGAATTAAAAGTAGGAATTGAAAAGCAAATAAATTTAGTTTCCTGTTCTTTTAAGCTTAAGCTGATTGAATTAATTTTTTTTATATTAATTAGGATGCATATGTTTTCAATTATATATCATTTTCATGATTGCTCAGCACCCATTTGTGCATACAGTGTTATTTAAGAAATGCTGTAACGTTTATATAAACTTAATTAAACAGATAGGAACGTGACCATCTATACTTGCATCCTCCGCCTTCACGTATAAAATACTGATATCCTCGTATTTTACCGTTATAGCTACTGCCTGATGATTTCAATTTTCATTACAAACTGCTAAAACTCTATTAAAATTAAATTTCTGAAACTCTGCTTAAAGTATTAAAAAGGAATTAAATTTAATGAATGAATTAATATTTGAAAAAAAAACTGTGTTAACCTCAATTGTCATCCATTACAAGTTTTAAAAAATGTATTTGAACTAGAGCGAATGAAAAAAAGTATTTTATTAATGATTGAAAATTTGATTAAGGTAACACCTTTATGGAAGAATACCTTTGTGGAGACCACTCCCAAAGGCTCATTAACTAACATTTTTAATAACATTTGGGTTGTGGAAATGTGATAATGGTCTTTCTACTGTGAAAAAGTGTGTGGCGCTAGCTTCATAAGCCAGATAACATATACCATACCGAAATCAGCTTTTGGTGCCCTGGTTATGTTACTCGGTTACTGGCCCTAGCGTTGCAGTTCGTTCAATCGGTACATTGGTGACCTTGACAACCCAATCTCATGCAATAGTCGTGGCACCATCTACTTGCAGCAAAAACAAACAAAAGTCGTCAAAACTCACTTGACGCAAGCAAGCAAGCAAACAAAGGCACCAAACCTACTCCACAAAAGTAAAGCGAAGTCATCAGACACACTTGACGCAAGCAAAGTAAAGTCCTCAGACTCATTTGACACCAGCAAGTAACAACTCTCCATAACGCTTGGCGCTATAAAAAAATCGTTCTTCCCTCCGCCGACTCACTGGTGGGGGAGTACTGCGGCGCTAGCTTCATAAGCCAATTAACATCTACGATAACTTTGGGTTGGGTGGTTTTGTTACTCGGCTACTGGCCCTAGCGTTGCAGGTTCGTATCGCGACCTTTAATCGGTACAAGTGTGTGTGTGTGTGTGTGTGTGTGTCATATGTAATTCAATAGATTTCCATAAAAAGAGCGCATGAACAAGTACTGGCCTTTATATCTACAAAATACTGTTAGATAAATGGCTATTTTATATTTTTAATGCATCTATCTTGCCAGTGCTTTAATTTCATGAATCTGTTCTCTTACTAATACGCATTCTGTCTCCAAAGTTTACGTTTCAAGTAGGAGACGTCTTTTACCAACATATGCGCGTGGACAGAAATCTTTAGTACAACACTTAATAGTTCAGTGAATCATAGTTTTAAAAAGTAATTTTTTTCCTGATTGTACATTTCCCAGGTGAGCATGAAATTCTTTTTTTTAGTTACCCAGCTTGAGTTAGTGTTGTTTGATAACCTGCAAGAACTTTGAACGGTTTCTCCATGTTTGCGAAGTGTGGCTGGATTGTGCATTCAAATATTTAATGTCACATTTCGAAGTTTAGATCTTTAACGGCAGAGTAGTTATTTTTGAGTGTAAACGACAGAAAAATGCCTAAATCGAAATGATCATTTTGATGACATTTGCTCAAAACGCCATTTTAAAAATATTTTTTAGAAATTTTAAACTTATAAAAACAACATAAGACAATTCTAGTTGTTTCAAGGCAATCATTGGCAATGTTTACGAAATGATTTTAACGTTTGGACTATAAAATTTCGTCGAAAATATGTCTTATGTTGGTGCATTTAAGAATAAGTATGCTGTTGTAAAACTGTTTCTGAATGAGATATTTATGATCCAATTGTCAAATTTTAAAGAAACAATCAGCAAACTGATATATCGAGAGCTAGCATTATTCTTTCGAATAAATATCAGCTTTTTCTTTACAATAATGAAATATTCTATTTAAAAAAAGCGCTTTCTAAAAACCCAAGACCTTGGGCTGATTTTCATTTGGCAGACTACCTATAACCAGAATGCTGAAGAGGAACCGCAATCACGTTGATCAAAATAATATTATTGGTTATAACTTTATATTATTAAATAAATCAATTTTATGCATTCTAAACACTAATTCTATTAATTATGAAAAAGCAAAAGCAAAATCATATTGATATGTTATTCAGCGCATTTTGTCGAATTATAATATGTCTAATTCGTTTAAACACATTTGTATGTACAGAAATCTTTTTAAAATACATTGTGCACATGCATAGATCAAGCCTCATGAAAAATAAAATAACGGGACTGGTCTTCCCAAACTTTCCCGCATATACTTTAAGAAACTTTTCATGCCAGAGAACACCTTTCATGACATTGGTGCATAATAGTTTTGAAATATTAACCTTTGGCGTGAATTTAGCACTGTTGCTAAATTTATCATTCCAATGGCGAGTTTTTTTGGGGGCGATTAATTCCTGGCATATTGTTAATAGTATCAGCATAATACATTGCATTACGTGTTAATAGTACATTTATATAGAGAAAGATCTTTTTAAAATAACATTGCGCACATGCATGGGTCAATACTCATGATAAATAAAATAACGGGACTGGTCTTCCCAAACTTTCTAGCATGCACTTTAAGAAACATTTCATGCTAGAAAACGCCTTACATGCCATTGGCGCACAATAATATCGAAATATTAACCTTTGGTGTGAATTTAGCGCTTTTATTTAATTTATAAAGCCATTCGTGGCGAGATTTTTGGCGATTAATCCTTGGATGCGTTTAATAGTATTCGAAAATTGAATTTATGCTTTATACATGTAGTGAAACAAAGATTAGACACAAACGTGCGTTTGTAGTTAAGAATTCTGTATATATGTTAAATTCATTTATATGTTAAAGTCATTAACATATAAAGTTTTATATGTTAAAGTCATTGTGCTTTTCAATTATCGTGCTGTTTCTGAAAGTATAGACCGACAGACAATTAACTTATTGTTAGTTTGGTCTCAAACTTTGACCGATGCCTGTGCTACAGATATTGTTAAATCGGTGTGCTGAATTTTATTTAACTAGATTTTTTTTTCATTTTGCAGCTATTATGTTAATTGATATTTTGGATAGATGGACTTTCGCCGAAGTTTGGTGTAAAGATCGTATGCCAAAGAATAACCGTCTTTCTCAAAGGGTTTTTGATACAGACAGACAGACAAATATTTTCCAAAGTACTGTTTTTCGTCCTCATAGAGTTCTAAAATGTAAAGAATCGTCAAAATCTCGTGTTCGATTGTTTTTTTCGATTACGGCAATTTATCGATACCACCTATCGGCTTACTAATAAAGTTCCATTCAGTTACAAAGCTGTTAAAATTAAAATTAACCTAAAATAAGGCATTAACTTATTGCTTAACTTCGAAATTAATTGAAATATGAAATTCAGTTAATCAGTATATTGAAAAAGGGTCCCATAGTTTTCACTGCCGCGCTGAATCTCAACATATCCAAATCCACAAACTGCATAAAGCATTTGAAAGTAATATGAAATGGATCTTTCTTCCCTATAAGCGATAAGGTTCTTATAAGATACAATTGAATAAATATTTGGATTCTGTAAAGTTTATTTACTTGCTTGCTTGAGTATGAGTTTAGTTGTAAAAAGGAAGTACAAAGGTGTGTAGTGATTGCGACTGGAAATTTGTTCCGAGACCACTTCCAGATAAGAAAACTTGCGGATTCGCGTGCTTGCTTTTCATCCCCCGTTTGATATCTATAAACTTTCGTTCCAGAAAGTCTATAGATATCAAACACTTTATTTTACATTCTCATCATTTAGTGTTCTATATAAATATGCGAAAACCTTTTCCTATCCATAAAGTTTGTTTTCTCAACCTTCTTTGGTTTGGTTTAGTATAGAGCAGGGGTTCTCAAAAGGTGGGTGGCGACCCACAGGGGGTACGCGGGATGTGTCCAGGGGAGGGTCGTGAGATGTGGAAGAAAAGTTTAAAGAAAATTAATAGTTGTTTTCATTAAAAAAAAGTGTACACATAAAGCTTTTAATGCATATACAAGTTGGTTTTTGTGTTCTATTATTTAATTGGATACATGAGCTTATTTGGAATGAGTTTTGTAACACACAAAACAATGTCATTTTCCAGTGTCAAACGATTTATTGATTTTTTTTTTAAATTTATCATTATGGAGAATCCTTGTTCACAATTGTAATATGTAGAAAAGAGCATCAAAGTTTTTAATGTTGTTGTGGACAGTTCTAGAACTTCTTTTTTAATATGTTATAAACTTAATAATATAAGCTATGTTAAAAGTTACTTTAGCTGCTGATCACTTAAAATCTCTGTCAGTTGATCATGATGAAGGGCACTTAGCTCAGCTTTTGTTACGGCTTGCTCACTGAACGGATTGACTATCCACACAACCCCACTCATATCCTTAACTGGAATGTCATCTGTAAGCTATTCAATCAAAGTTTCGAGATGAGATGATACTTGTAAGGAGAAAGATGAAGTGTCAAGGGATGGGGTGCCAATACCCGACACATACTCTACAAACTCTTGAGTACGTGTAAAATTGTCAGTCTCTGTCTAAACTTTATATAGAGTTAAAACTTTGGGGGTGGGGTCACCAAAATACTTAGTCTAAAAAGGGGGTCGCAATGTTTAAAATTTTGAGAGCCCCTGGTTTAGAGATATTAACGCCCCGTTGTGGCTAAATTAGGGTCTCGTAATTTTGAATCTCGGTCAGATGACGAGAATGACACCCGAGTTCCACCCCTCTTCACACCAACGGGAAGATGTTTGGTCTGACAAATTTAGAATTGAAATAAATAAAAAATGCTTAAAGTTTGTGTTGCATTATTTTGCTCTTAGGCAAAAATCAATGCACCAGAAATGCTGCACATAGGTTAGAACATTCTGTTTGGTTTAGTCAAAAATTATTTTTTGGAAGTTACATACTTCATTCAGTCTTCTTTGCATGTAAATTTTAATCACTTGAATTTTGATGGAATTTTGCATAATCTAGTTAAAAAAATGCCGTGAATTCATAGAATTGTTGGCCTTTTTTCCTTCTCACGTTGCCAAATGTTCTCCTAGCAATGACTTAAATTACTAATTTTTTCGGAATTTATCTTTCCATGCTTTCCACTGCCCATAACATGAAATTGAGTCTTATTCCATTACTTAGCTTTCACACAAATACTTCTGAACGGAGAGATTTATTTTATAGCTATCCTGTTACTCACGTTTTTCACAATATTTTTTCCAGGAATACAGATTTTTGAATGATTTCTTTCTTTATTACAGTCACTAATAAAAGAATACTCAAGGCTATTTTGAAAAAAAAATAAGACAAACAATATTCTAGGTATATTTTTTTGAAAAAAAAACACACACACAATAAAATATTAAATTGAAATCTGCTGTGCATGTTTCAATGTATTTTGTGCTCGTGTAAATTTAATTACATTTCATCAATTTCAATTGTTTTATTGAATGAGTCACCATTTCAGCTCCAAGAAACTACAAGAATTTAATAAACTTAATAGCATAACATAATAAAGATTAAAATGAAATCTGCAATGCATATTTCGATGTATCATGTCAGAACATCATTTCTTGAACGGCCGAGCACCACGTGCTCGTGCAAGTCAAATTATATTTTTATTCACTTTAACAGTTTCATTGAATGAGTCACTTTAGTATTGCAAACGATCCAAAAAAAAACTTTGCCTCGCATTTATTGTTAAAAAAATATCCCATTTCCTATTTAATTCATTTCATATAATCACGTGCTCAAAGTGACTATTTTTCTTGGTTTTATTTGCTGTAGTCATAATTTTTTAAATCAGAGCTTTTGTAAACGCAATGGTAGCACATTATTAAAAGCTTATTTTTTTATGGATTTTTGTTGACGCCACAAACCTCATTCCCAAAACAACATCATGTTCTGTCATGATAATAATGTCGAAAATGTATGTCGAAAAACATTTAACCAATGTTACTGGAAATTATAAAACAATTTTCATTCACAAATTAACTCCGAAAACTATTTGTTGTTGAACACAATTGTTTTACTATCCTTTTCCCTAATACAATTATTTATTCGAAATAAATTATAAATAAATTACTACAACTGTTCTATAAATCGTTCACGTATTTTTAGAACGAATTCGAGGTCATTTAATTAATATTTAAAAGGTAAAGACTATTTTTCTAACCATTTAATCAGATAGCCTTTTTTTCTGACAATAACTTTGCATCGTGATTTTCATGATAGAAGGACTTTCCTAAAATTTATATTGTATTGATTTTTTTTCTCATCTGCTACTTCCAGAATCATAGTATCAATTGTGGTTGGTTTGAACTTAAAAAAATTGTTCATCAACGGAGACTTTCGATAATCCATAGGTGAAACACCAGGAGATTTCGGAGGACTGTTTTGGAAAGGAATATAAGTAAATCTTGTATCAATCTTCATTATTTCTGGAAATGTAATTTCGAGGTATGACTTGCAACCTTTTCTGGATGAAATTCATTCTTTAAAATGCATTGGTATTAAAAAAAGTTTAAATTTCTTCTGTAACTCTCTGTCATAATAATTCTCTGATAGTAAGTTGGATTGATGTTAATATCTCCCTCTTAATTTTAATTTCTCTCATTTTCTTCCCTCTTTCTGCTCGTATTGATTACAGATTCATGCGTGGTTTATATTCATCTTCGATTAAAAATAAATCTATTTTTGTTGCAATCATTTGGTTCAACCAAAAATTTGGTTTAGTTTTGGTTTTATCCATTGTTACAATGCATTTCCATTTATCTCGTATTAATAGATTTCATATAAGCTTCTATAAACTATTGTACATTAAGCCCATGTCTCATTAAAACCTAACAAACATTATATTTCTTTAAATTTTTTCAAGATATAAATCTTGATTTACTATATAATATATTGATATTATATATCCATATTTAAAAGTTTGCAATATATTTTAGATACGATGAAATTTTTTCTTGTGATTTACGATTTCATTTCAGAAACATATGAAATAATACTACCATTTTCAAATATTTAAATATAATCTTTCTTTCCATGTCAAAATAATGATTGGTGGCTTCTTTTCTTTACAAATTATAAAGACGCGTATTTTTCTCTTATAAATTTTTGTACCATACATTTCATAAAATTTTTGAATTATGTGGCAGGAATAGCTCACTTCAAAAAACGTAAAAAAGTATTCTTCCATCTACAATTTAATTTAATTGTGATATTTTGGAAGAAAAATAAATTTAAAAGTGGCAAACGATATTTCTCGTTCTAAATAAAGAAATAAAAATAAGTTTAAAAACAGAAAAAAAATATTTATCTTTTCTAATAAAAAAACTGAATTCAGAAGTATTTATTTCCCAAACATTTGCTTTTAAAAATGTTTTATTGAAATCATTCTTAAATGTATAAACATAAACTGTAATACATTTTTCAGATATTGCATCATGTAAAATAATTGTGAATATTATATCAATGAAAAAATAACTCAATACAACAAATAAGTAAAAAGAATTATGCATTCTTTCGTTTGATTGCAATTTTTTTTTTCTTTTTAGCAGTTCAATAATTAAAGAATATTCTGTTTGTTAAAATAAACAATAAAAAAATTATGCGTCTATTTATTTAATACGTAGTGTTATTAATTGACTGTGTAATTGAAAATAATTATGCCATTGGCAAAACTGAAAAAAACATTACCGTTTATAAAGGGCTATTTGTTGATAAACAGTTGACTTACTATCGCTTCTCTAAAATATTTGTTTGCGAAATAATACTATAAATAAATTGCTAAAATTGTACTACTACATTTTTCAGATATTATGTCAGGTGAAATAATTGATCGATAGCGAGTTATTTTCATCATGTGAAAGTGTTAAAAAGATTTCATTATTTACAGAAAACGTTCCTTTTGGTATCAACTTTTGTGACAGCTAAATATCTATTATTCAAGCAGTTGTCATAGTTACACGTTATCTTGACTCGTGCGATGGGTTGACATTTATTTTTACGATTTACTTACAAATTTTCATAAAGGGAACATTGTTTGTTTATGTTTTAATACGAACATTTTCGCAAAGTTATCTTTCGAATATGAAATCTCAATTTCTTTGTAAGGCAACTAAATTTCATTAAAGAATTTTTTAAAAGATGTTTTCAAAAATGTAGAAAAAAGTTTTAATTTTTTATGCTTATTATTTTGTGCCTTTTAGTTTTTAATTTGTTTCATTAGTAAATATTATGAATATTATGCAATTGTGAACTCAATTTCGGTTTTATATGGATACGCCCTGTCAAAAACGAAACTTAATTAAGCTTATCGTTTAGCTTTATTAAATCCTGAAAGTATTAAAATACTTCTTGGAAACATAGAATTGTATAAAGTTTTAAAACTTTAATGGATCAAAGAACAAACAATAAATCGTACTCAATTTTATAAAAATAATATGTTCCATATTTATGAAAACATTTCTTCTTTTCATAAATATGGAACAAATAAATTGAACTAAACTAATAATGGAAACTAAAAATGGAACTAAAAATTCTTACAATGTTGTGAGATTAAAAAAAACTTGTATTAACTACATAATGAATGATTAGTTAACAAACGAAATAATTAGTGCTCGCTTACGGTTTAATCGTTTTTCCGTTATCAATTTACAGTAGGACATTATGAAATTTTATTGATTCGTTAAGAAGGTTCAAAAGTTAAATAAGGATTTATGGAGTTTGATTATTTCAATCTAAATGTAATGATAACAATGCTTTTATTTCTGCTCGATATCCGTGATTAGTCATTCTTGAATTTCTACTTAATTTACCTTCTAACATTATTATCATTTTTAGGAAATTTATTCGCAAATTTGAAGAACTAAGTCTAGCCAGATTCTCGTTCTAGAATTCAACATTCACGAAAATAGATTCGTATTTTTCATTTTCTGTTTCATTTTCTCATTTGGAATTCTTACACCTGCTTGTCTGGCGGGATAAAAGTTAATCGTCTGGTACTTTACTTTTCCCTATCTCTCTTATGAGTAGGCCAACAGCAAACCATACTTTTGTATTTTGTGTTTTTTTAATGAAACATTTCTTATTAGTTCCAACCGAAACTGATTTGAATATGATATCAGTAAAAGGGCAACCCAATATCTTTTGTTTAAATTTAATAGTTGAAAAAAAAGTGACGTTTAATGAGTTCAATTACTTTCTTTCTATCGTAGTACTTCTATTTGAACAGCGACACTTCTACTACTTCTATTACGTATTCACCACGTAGTACTTCTATTGAACATTTGACAAACTTTTCAAAGGAGGTTTTACATTTTCACATCAGTTTCCATTCGTTAAAAGGAAATTAAAATTTCTATTGTCTTTGTTACTGTTAGTTTATTTCGAGTTTATATATTTCACGCAAACGATAATTTTTTAGGTTTACCAGATTTTCTCTTTATGTTATACAATTTATTTTTGGTACTTTTAATATTTCGATGGTAGATTTTTTCTTCAAACAGACGTAAACGCCCTGTATCCCTCATACACCTTTAAATATTATTAAAATAAGTAAATAATATAGTTTAGTAATCGAATTATATAGATATATAAACACAATTTAAAGTAGTCACAAACAAAAAGAAAAATCATGTGTGTGTTTTTAAACGAACTACGAAACCGGCAATTTTTCTCTCTCTTTGAAATAGCATCAGCTACTTAAGAAAAAAAGTAATCCTGTATCTATCAGATAAGGCACGATTAATGGAGTGTTAATAGGAAAGTTTATATTTTTTTTCATTCGAGTCGATTTTTATACTTCGTAATTTTATTTAATAACTTTTTGCTATACGATTTAATCATTAAAATATTAATAATTCTTTATTTCTTAAAAAAATTAAATTGCTTGTTGTGTTTTTACAATAATCCAAATTGGTCAGATTTAACTAGAAAAACTTGAGACTTTCAGGATGTAAAATGATTCAACAAAGAATGTTACATTTTTACGTCTTTTTTTAAATTCAGAATACATTATGATAGAACATTTTAATTACATTTATTTCATGAAATTCTGTGAATTATTCCATCGAAAATATTTCCTGATTTTGAGACAATTGAAGACAGAAATGGAATTAATAATTTAGCTAAATTTTATATAATAATATTTCGCTATATGACTTGATCAATAAAATATTAACAAATCGGCATTTCTTTAAAATAACTTAAATTTCTTGTATGCTTTTATAATAATCCAGATCGATCAGATTTAATTAGAGAAACTTCAATTCTTCAGGATGAAAAATGGTTCAACAGAGAGTGTAATATTATTCAGTCTTTTTTTCATTCATAATACATTCTGAAAGAAAAATTTCATTACATTCATTTCATCAAATTCTGTAATATGAATTAATTTATAAACTTTTAAAAGATTTCTATATCTTAAATTGCTTTTTTTATATCTTTTAAATTGATTGTGCGTTTTTACAATATTCCAGATAGTTCAGATTTAACTAGAATTTGAATTCTTCAATATGTAAAATGGTTCAACAAATAGTGTTATATTCTTTCTTTTTTTCCTTCATAATGCATTCTTATACGCAATTGCTTATACGCAAATTTCATTACATTCATTTCATCAAATTCTGTGATATGAATTAATTAATAAAATATTAAAAACCCTTCATATCTTTTATTATTTTCTTTATATATTTAAAATTACTTCTGTGATTTTACACTAATACAGATATATTAGATTTAACTAGAATAACTTGAGTTGTTCAGTAAATAAAATCGTTCAACAAAGAATGTTAAATTCTTTTTTCCTTTTCTTTTGTCATTCTTTATATCTAAAATTGCTTTCTTTATATATTTTTTAATTAATTGTGTGTTTTTACAATAGATCGATCAGATTTAATTAGAATAAGTTGAGTTCTTCAGTACGTTAAATTGTTCAATAAAAATGTTATATTTTTTGTCTTTTTTTTTCATTCGGAATACATTCTGAAAGAAAAATTTCGTTGCATTTATTTCGTCGAATTCTGTGATTTCATATGGGATTATTCCATTGAAAAAAAAATCATACTTCTATTTTTTAAAAATTGTACGACAAAAATGCTATTAATAAATAATTAATTCCAAGCTTAAAATACATAAATTTCTATTTTTAAACATCAATGAAAAAAATTCCTAAATTATTTTTTTTTAAATAATTTATTGCTTATACGCAACCAACCACAGGCAGCAAAGTAATGTGGGATAGAATGTACATTTTCAGACTTATAAAAACAAATCTCGAGTTATTTTAAGGTCCTTTTTACGACTGACCTTGACAATAACTGGTCGCAAGACAAGGTTGCACGGATAGCGAGTATACTGAAAGGAAAAGAAAAAAAAAAACACACAGAGAGAGAGAGAGCCGAGGAAGCTATCGTGGTTGTAAATATGATCAATTTTGATACTGCTTGGCGGTTTTGATGGCCTTGTAGGACCGAATTGGCAACTTATCCACTTTCTCGATCACACAGCATGCGAGACGGGTACCGGCGTTGCCAGTTTTCAAACTTTCTTCGTTGCCACCGAGACCATAATCATCAGGTAGAGCATGGATCTAAAAAATAAATAAATAAAGTGAGAAAATACAAATTTTTAATCCGTAACACTATGATAATAGTTTAATATTATCTAATCTAGCTTGGATACATGAATTATTGTATTCTAATTATAACGCTATAAGACAAATATCGTACATATCATACTCAAAAAAGTTTGAATTAAAATGACAGAATAAAAAAAAAGATTAAATTGTAATCTGCTATGCATATTTCGATGTATCATGTCAGAACATAATTTTTTGAATGGCCAAGCACTAGGTGCTTGTGAAAGTTAAATTATATTTTTATTCATTTTAATGGTTTCATTTAATGAGTCACTTTAGTATTGCAAAACATCCAAAAAAACTTCGCCTCGCAGTTATTATTTTTAAAAATATTACATTTCATATTTATTTCATTTCATATAATCACGGGCTCAAAATGACATGCTTCTAGTTTTTATTGGCTGTAGTCATTAACTTAATTTTTTTTAAATCAGAGTTTTTGTAAATGCGATGACAACGTGTTATTAAAAACTGATTTTTTTAAATGTTCGTGCAGATAATAAAATTTCAATTATTCACCTACATTTTTTTTAAATTTTATTTCTCGCCTACGGAGTTTTGCCTTCCTCATTCCCAAAATAACATCATATTCTGACAAGATAAAAATGTAAATATAAAATTCAGAGTTTTTGTAAATGCGATAGCAACGCATTATTAAAAACTGATTTTTTGAAATGTTCATGTAAATAATAAAATTTGAATTTTTCGCCTACGTTTATTCTAAATTTTATTTCTCACCTTCGGATTTTTGTCTACCTAACTCCTAAAATTACATCGTATTCTGACATGATAAAAATGTTAATATAAAAATCAGAGTGTTTGTATAAATGCGATAGCAACGCGTTATTAAAAACTGATTTTTAAAAAAATGTTCATGCAGATAATAAAATTTCAATTTTTCGCCTCCGTTTTTTTTTTAATTTTATTTCTCACCTTCGGATTTGTGTCTACCTGATTCTCAAAATAACATTATATTCTGACATGATAAAAATGTAAATATAAAAAT
>JAOUZG010014150.1:254996-268073 GCA_026289955.1 Argiope argentata | reverse complement strand
TATTTCTCGCCTACGGATTTTTGTCTACCTCATTCCCAAAATAACATCATATTCTGACGTGATAAAAATGTAAATATAAAAAAATAATTTAATGGCTAATACTAATGTAATATTTAATCCTGATAAGAAGATTTAAACACTTAATAATTAAAACAACGACACGCATACAACATTTAAAACAATTATAGAATATTTTTTTAATTTTAATAAAATATTTGTAATTAAAATAACATCACATTTACTTTTATAAATATTTAAAAAATGTTTAAAGTTTAAAAGAATGCGAAATAACTTTATTATTTTAACAATGAAAGTTCACAATTTTCCTGTCAGATTAATGCATATTTGGTTTTTAAAATGCAAGTTAGATAAACTAATCCGTCTTGGCTAGACTGTTAGATATTTTTTATCCCCTTTCATATGCCCATTGTTAAGTGATGTTCTAGAATAAGATTAAATTTTCTTATTGTTCATTTAATCAAAGTTTATAAATTTGTAGTGTGAGTTTGTTTTATAAACTAAGCTACATTATTATATTTTGAAAAAACTATATTCACTTTTATTTAAATTCTTTCATATCTAAAATTTAGGCTTAGTAATCTAATTTTAATTCGCCATCTGATCAGCTTTGAAATTTGCATTAGTGTATGTTCCCGATGTCAGTATAATAACAAAATAATTTATTTTGGTACTTTTCTGCTTGCCGGGCACAAGCGAAACACCGCCAAATAACTTTGAATTTCGCCAAATTTCTTACAACTATTTTTAAGTGGAAAATCGCCAAATAATATAGAACTCTGCCAAATTTCTATGGAGATATTTTGTTTGAGCCCGGTTAACGGAAATGTACCTTTATTTTCTTGATTTTTGGTTTAATGTTGGTTCTGTGATTTTTAAGAGAGAAAAAAGTATCAAATAGAGAGTGGATCATGGTGCATTAACAGGGTTGTAACAAATATTGTATTGAAACTCCCATATTTTTAAGATGGAAGTGAAAATTAATTTCTAAGTTTAACTATAAGCTCTTAAATTTATGAAAATAGAACATTTATCTTTACGAAGCTTTGGTGGAGAACTTCGCGTTATGACAGAGCGAAATGTAATCATATCTGAAATCTCATCTGCCCCCTACTTTATCAAAATAGACTTGCCTGATAACACATAATTCTTACGTCACGCGTGTCAACTCATCAGAGCTATGCTATGAGATAAAAAAAATATCAAAATATTCATTAGAAATAAAATGTATTATAAATGTGATTAAAAATCGAGTTTTTCTTTTATTATTGCTCGCTTTTATTACTTTTGTTTTGACTTCCAGACTCTTGATTTAAAGAATTTTTTTCTCTTTTTTTAGTATAATCATATAAAAAAACACTTCTTACGTGTCATTGAACGGTAGATTGTTTTATATAGAAAAATAAGTTTTGAAAATACTAACAATAGCAAGCCGATTAAGATCATTTTCATTTGCTTTCAAGATCGCTTAAAAATAAGAAATTGGCAGATAACAGTCATACTCTGCTTGAACTTGAAAAAAAAAATTGTATTCTTTGCTGAAATGCTGAATGAGTGTCGTACAAGGAAAAACGTGGATTAATTATGCCCTAATTTTTTTTTTTTACTTACCACAATGGCTTTTCCAACGATCGAATAAGGACCTTTCAAGGAAGCGACACCGTCTGAGAAGACAATGTTGGCCACTCCATGCTCATCACATTCGATGTTGCCCAAATCTCCGACGTGTCTAGGGAAAAATGATATGAGAGATATAAAGCAAAGAAGTCACGAGAAGAAGAATAGACCAAAAACATTTAGAGTTTCTATTATTCAATTCCTACTATTAGACTCAAGTTCAAGTAAATTTTTTTGAACTGGTAGTGGATGACATTTGATGTTAATGCAGTTTTTTTCAGATATTAATTGATTGATTTTTATTAAATAATTAAAAAGCAACTTTCTCGCCAAAAAATCTTCATTTCCGTAAATAAGTAACAAATTCAGTTTGTTTTTTCCTCAACTAATAAGGTTCGGCATAACATGTTTTTTGCCGATTATTTCAAACGATTCTGCTTATTTTTTTAATGTTTAATGCATTTAAAATTAAACATTGCTAATTAATCAGTTTTTCGGATTCATTTTAAAGGAATTTCGAATTAAAATAATACAGTTTGAAGAAA
Organism: Argiope argentata; assembly: GCA_026289955.1. Lineage (NCBI taxonomy): Eukaryota > Metazoa > Arthropoda > Arachnida > Araneae > Araneidae > Argiope > Argiope argentata. The sequence goes on along the minus strand of JAOUZG010014150.1, from coordinate 265,893 downwards.
ATTATAAATTTCTAATCTGCATTACGCCTTCTAATCTGTATTAGAAAATTAACACATTTTTCGTTGGCACAATTGGCTTTGAAAATTGAACTCTATTATAGTTTTTGATCAATTATTTATAGTAATTGTAATTATTACGCAATGATAGCCTGGTTGGTAGGGCGTTGGAGTCGCAATCTTTTGATCCGAGTTCGAACCCGGCAGCCGAAGACTCCGTGAGTGAATGAGGTGTAGGTTAAGTCTATTGTTAGTAAAGTCCACCATGTCCCTTATAACGTCTTCTTTATTTAAATTATGCCTCTCGAGATGAAACAAATCGATTAAAAGTTCAAAAATATAAAACAAGTTAAAGTACTAAAATTGCCATTTTTTCTACCATACACTATTAAAATATGTTTACACACAAATACGCACATTTATAATTAAATCCTCATTTGTATATCTTTTATTAAAAACTGTTTATATTTGTTCAATTTTTATCTTATTTGACTAACGAATTTTTCAAGACAAGAAGAAAGCAATAATCAACGCATTAGAATTTAACTATGTGTTAAAATATACTTAAGAATCAGCGGGAGCAATGTTACCAAAACTTTCTCGCATACTCGAAAATAAAAATTTACCTCTCTCCCTGCATAAAATTTTAAGCTTTAGTACAGCCGAGGATACCTTTCATAACATTGGTTAATAATGGCTACGTAGATCTTTATATATATTTCGTAACTTGTCTATTGAATTTATTGCAAGAATATGTATTTTGATTTCCTTTCAGAAGATGGAATGAAAATGAGATTTAACATATAAACACAATTGTATAGTCACAACATACCAAAATGTGCAGATTTTAGTCATTATATTTGTGAATTATTGGATTTACCTCTATGAGAAAGCACAGAGGGTCAACAATTGGAAAAAATTTGGTTCAAAATTTGAATCGAATCTACGTTTTAGATACTAAATCTATATATCAAATTTTATATTCTTAGCTTGTTCTCGAAGAGCCAAACAGATTTTCTCTTAATGTATTTCGTTGAAAATTTGTTAGAAATCTACAAATTTGGTCGTAAATCCGTATACAAAATTTCATCAATCTAGCTGAAAACTTTTTTTAAGTTATCGTGTTCAAAGACAAAAAGAATGACAAACCTAATGTCAAAAATGTGCTTTTCGGACTCAGAAATGTTCGGAGCCAGAGATTCGTCAAATTCTCGATTTCGAATTTATTGACTATTAGAATATTTCCTCTACATTTGATACAAAGAAAGTAATAAAACAAGTTGCTGATATTTTTCCTGTTATATCTTTCGAAAATATTACCGCCAAAAAAAGTTTTTGTAATTTCTTAAAACTTAAAAAAAAGGACCATTTTCTTCATATTAATAATCATATATTTTTTTCTTTAGCTGAATACGAAATTTTTAATTCCTATTTTTATCATGTCAGAACATGATGTTTTAGGGATGAAGTTTTTAGCGACAACAAAAATCCGCAGGCGACAAATAAAAATTTTAATCCATAGACGAAAAATAAAAATTTTATTATCTGCACGAACATGGAAAAAAACAGTTTTTAATAACGCGTTGCTATTGCAAAAGTTCTGATTAAAAAAATAAGTTAATGATTACAGCCAATAAAACCCAGGAAAATGTCATTTTGAGCACGCGATTATATGAAATGAAATAAATAGGAAGTGTGGTATTTTTTTAACAATAAATACGAGACAAATTTTTTGGATCGTTTGCAATACTAAAGTGACTCATTCAAAGAAACTATTAAAATGAATGAATAAAAAATAATTTAACTTGCACGTGATGCTTCGCCTTTCAGGAAATGATGTTCTGTCTTGATACATTGAAATATGCACAGCAGATTTCATTTTAATCTTTTTATATTTTATTAAAATTAGTTTTTTTTCATCAAACTTTTCAATCGTTTACTTCATCCAGTTTTAGAATGAATATATATGGAAAAATTACATTCTTTGATCATCCTACTTTGAACATTAACTACAAACTAGGATTTTCACTCTCGTTTTTATTTAGCAACGTATACACTTTTTGATTAGTTCATGTAGTAATTTGAGACGATTAATTAGACTTAATTATAGACAATAGATTCCATAAGATTCATTTTTTTCTCAATATTTTGAAATAACGATGTGAAATTTAAAATTGAATTAGGCATTAATAGTTTAAAAACTAGGCAAACGATTTCAACCCGAAAAACTGGTCACTGAAGGCGATTAATGAATTATAATCTAAGGAAGGAAATCTCATAGAATTATTCAAACAAAACGAAATATCATATATTTCAACAGCGTCTAGAAAAGCCACTTTTGAGCGATATCTCCAAATCTAAGACAAACCACTCTTTTGTCCTTTAAGCAAACAGCTGTCATAATAACTTCCTGATAAAAAGAATTCTTTGTTACAGAATGATTTCCGGAACGTTCGAACATCTTCCCCCATTCTTAAACTGGATAAGTAGTTCTTAACTTTGTACAAAAGCATTGGAAACCTCAGCAAATGAGTGTTTCTGATCGGCCGAAAACAAGTTTTTCCTTACGTAAGTTCTCATGCAGAAACACTATCACGTAAGGTTATGTAATCTGCAGTTACAAGAGAAGGTAGGCTTTTGGAGGGAGGCATCGGGTATCGATGCGAAACAAGGTTTCTTGGGAATTCTTTACAACCAAAGCAAAAAAAGTAACCTTGAGCTTGCTATTTAGTAGGTATCGAAATGGTTAAATTTAAATTCTTTTGACATTGATTATGAAAGATGCCTTAATTTATATGATAGACTATGTTTAAATATAACCGATTAAAAATTTGTAGAAAAGTGGCATTTTTAACAGTGATTAATGATGTATCTTGAAGATAGATTCGAATTTATTGCTTTGCAAAATCAGGTAGATTTGTGCTATTAATCTAATTTTGGATGAAAATAACTTTATAGCATGAATCTATTTGAATAAGTCAAAACAAATTGTTAATAAAAGATTAAAATGAAATATGCTATGCATTTTTCAATGCATCATGTCAGAATACAATTTCTTGAAAGGCCAAGCACCACGTGCTCGTGCAAGTTAAATTATATTTTTATTCATTTTAATTGTTTCATTGAATGTGTCACTTTAGTATTGCAAACGACCCAAAATAATTTTGTCTCGCATTGATCGTTTTTAGAAATTATCACATTTCCTATTTATTTCATATCATATAATCGCGTGCTCAAAATGACATTTTTCTAGGTTTTATTTGCTGTAGTCATAAACTTATTTTTTTAAATCAGAGCTTTTGTAAATGGGATGGTATCACATTATTAAAAGCTGATTTTTTGAGATAGTCGTGCAGATAATAACATTTTTATTTTTCGCCTACAAATTTATTTATTTTTTTTGACGCCACAAACCTTATTTCCAAATCAACATCATGTTCTGACATGATAAAAAAACTTTCCAAAACTTACCAAAAAACTTACCAAATTTCAAGTTATGTGAAAACATTATTATTTTTTAAGTCATTACTTGTCTTAATTAAAGTTAAGCACTTTCAACCAATTTGAAAAAGATATACTGGTAAAAGCAAGTCAACTTAAAAAAAAAGAATCTGCTTTCAAAGAAGCATACATAATAATAATGCAATACTGGTAAAAGCAGGTAAAAAATATATGCGATTAAAAGAAGTTATTGAATATTGCCATTTATGTTTCCTCATTGCCAACGCGATTTCGAGCTTCAATTATTCGTTGTCTTCAATTCACGCAATAAAAAATAGATCCAATCATAATAATAAAATTATTTTATATGAAGATAATTTAAAATGCCCGCCTTTTGAAATTGGAGAGATTCGTAAAATTAATTTAATTTCTCTAAAATTTGTTTAATTTCAAATTTTTATAATAAGTATACTAAATATATAATTTTATATAAGCCAAAAAATTATAGATTTGTGTAAAATTGTGAACCAAATTCCTTATATTTTCTGTCTATACATATGTATGCAAACACTGTAAGTTAGAAACGTAGCATGTTAGAAGAATGAATTAAGATTTGACTTAAATTATACATCAGTATCAATTTTTGGATTGAATTTTTCAAAGATAAGCGACATTTTTTAAACTTGTGGCGAAAGACACTTGGTGTTAATACAGTTTTTCAAATATTAATTCATTTTTATCATGTCAGAACATGATATTGTTTTGGGAATGGAGTTTTCCGGCATCAACAAAAATCCGTAGGTGAAAAATAAAATAAAAAATTATTATCTGCACGAGTATCTCAAAAAAAATTAGCTTTTAATAATGTGTTGCCGTTGCATTTATAAAAGCTCTATTTTTTTAAAAAATAAGTTAATTTCTACAGTAAATAAAACCTAGAAAAATGTCATTTTGAGGGCGTAATTATATGAAATGAAATAAACAGGAAATGTGATATTTTTTCAAACAATAAATACAAGACAAAGTTTTTTTTGATCGTTTGCAATACTGAAGGGACTCATTCAATGAAACCATTAAAATAAATAGGAATATAATTTAATCTTCACGAGCACGTGGTGCTCGGCCGTTCAAGAAATGATGTTCTGGCAAGATACATTGAAATATGCATAGTAGATTTCATTTTAATCTTTTTTTAATGAAACCTTTATTGGCCGATGCTGTCATTAATCCGATATATCTATAGGATTATTGGGAGATTACTATGCTTTCAGTTTAAAAGTAACTATGAATAAGACATTAGTTACAAAGTTAAATAAGTTTTTATATAAATCATTTCATACAATTTGCTCTTCAATAACTAATTTAAACTTCTTAACAATGACATTTAAATATCAGATATTTTTCCGTTAATCGGAAGCCAACGGAAAATCGTCAAATAATGTATAATTCCACCAAATTTGTTTGGCGAATTTTCGCTTGCGCCCGGCTAACGATAAAAAGTACGAAAATACAGAGTAAGTTATGAAGATTTGGAAGACGAAAAGACGCTTAGATTTAAATTGCAAAGAAGAGATCTCGAAAACTAAAATACAGATAAGTGAATTGCGAAAACCTGTAATATCGATATCAGAACACAGTTGTTGAAATGTGCTTAAAGAATAGAAGAATTAATCTCTGGTAGAATTTGCTGTATGGCGAAACTTAAAAACCACAAAGAGAAAAAGAAAGAGATAGATAACCGTACAGTTAGATTTAAATGACTTTAAATTGCGATAACATTGCTCTAATATTCTTTTTTTATATACATGATAGCGCATTCCGAAAAGATAACTCTACTTCAAATTCTAGAAACATTTGCCCTTAAAAATGAGATCTCTCATATAAAATAAATCGGCTGATTTTAGAAAGTAATTTATAATCTTCTTTAAAAACTTTTTTTTTTGGATTGTTATCAATTTATACTTTTTTTGTGTATGAAACTAAGGAATTTATTGTAGTATTTAAAAAAAGTCAAGTTTTTAGTTTTTGCCATGCTCTCTAATATAAGTCTCATTTTTTGTTTGCTTTAATATTTTAATAAATTTTCATGTTTAAATCATTCCTTGTTTTTTGTTATTAATATTTTACTTTTTCATATACGAAATATAATCAGAGAATTTATTTCAACCGCCAAAAAATCGTTCGGAATCTTCAATCTTCACTGCTATGATTTCACTAAGTTAGAATAACACTTTTTTGGAATGATGTCCTCCTTTCTGTAAACACAACTCAAAACTCTTCGATCTATATGGATGAAATTTGCTTTCTATTCTTTTTATTATTCTATTTCTATTATTCTATTATACTATCTTTCTATTATTCTCTTGGCCTTTACATCGCATTTATAGAATTTTATAAAATGTTGAAGGAAATACATTCAGAGGAAGTCTGTTTGTCCGTGATAATTACAAAACAAAGAGAACTGGGCCGATAAAATTTCTAGCACAAATCTGACATATAAAAGATAGGAGTCAAATTGTAAACCAAATCCGTTTAGGTATTGACAATCTATAATTCGATATTATTATAAGCATGTGAATGCGATATTTAAAAAAAGCAATGGCTTTAATATGCATAACTCGGTGTGTGAATTTATTGCATTAACTGCTGTTGCCAAGTTTTAATTGCTGTCAATTTTTTTTTTCAATTCTGACCATCTTTGCGGAATTCAGATAACTCCAAGGCTGTTTATGTTAAATATCTTTAAAAGGCTCCTTATGTTAAGTACTTTTTGTACAATATTTTTAATAGAGCATTACAGTTTTTGAAAACGAGTTTCGTTTAAATAGGAAATAAAAAGAGACTTCTTAGAGAACTGAGGAAAACATTTCAGGAACTTTTGGAATTCAGGACTTTGACATATTCAGGTTACACTTTGGGGTTCCGAAAAATACATTTCGGAAATTTTGGATACTTATGAGCACGATAGCACAAAATTAGGTCAATCTAAACGAATGAAAGCAGGTACATTGTCCCTATTCCAAAGTTTTAAATTTATATCAAATTTTTAAAAAATCCATTCAGAGATACTTCAATTATAGGATACAAATTAACACATCTATTAAACAAAGAGAGTTAGATAGATAAATTTGGTACACAGTTATAACAAGTAAAGTTCAGAAATGTGTCAAGTTAGAAACCAATTTATCAAATTATTGATCTCTTGCCATTTTGTATTTACATAATTATTTAAATACAACAGCTTAAAAATGCAACGTTTTTTGTGTAAACAATATTTGGTAAGTGAATTTGAGATTGCAGTTGTATTTCTGTGTTAAATTTTAGTTTTAATCTGTCTAAAATGTGAAAAAAATAAATTGGTTTTCTGGTTACTTTATTACCAGAATCCCATCGATTAATTGCAAAGAAAAGAAAAAAAATCTTAATCGATCGCATTGCAGTAGACATTTTCGCCTGTTAATAACCTATGCCACAAGCGGATAGACATTTTTATTCGTTTGTGGCATAGGTTATTAATACAAAAATATATTTATTATAGAGTATGCAAGAAAAAAACGGGAAGACATTGCCGCTTGTTTCCATACTATTCGTTTTATTCAATTCCCTATTCAAACGAAATAATATATAATAAAACGGTTCCATCTTAGAGACACCTTTTTCCCTTTCCAGTTGTGGTTGCCATGGAAACCGGCGCATGTGCAATTTTTCTAGAGCTTTGATGGATGTTTTTTTTAAAGCGTTTGGGGAGAGCGGGACTAGATGGCACAGGCAAAAAAACACTAGTAGCGCAGGTAAAAAACACTAGATGGCAGTAAAAGTGAGATTAAAGTATACAGGAAACATGATTTCATACTCTCATAAATTTTCAGTCAGTTTCATTTAGATCAGCTGACACTGGACGTCAATTAGGGGTTGTTGTTTTTATGCTTCAAAAAGTGGATATTAATATTCCTGGGCTTTCTTCTAAAATATAAAATATCAGTAATGAAGATTTTCGCATGTTACATTTAGTATTTTGATATTTATGAGCGTATTTGTGAGAAAGCACCTTGTAATTAATTTATTATTTCTGAATCAAAAATGGAATCAAAATCGAAATGGTGTGAGAGGGCATGTTGGCACCAAGCCAAGAGGGGCACGTTGGTACCGGCGGGGCAGGTTGACCTTGCACTTTTAATAATGTCAATGATTTACTTGTCCATTATTTTTTAGAGCTATGTTAGAAACAAAAAGAGGATTGAAAACCGAGCTTCGATGGGGAACCTGCAGGCAGCACTGGATGTTGCTATCATTTGGGATGGATGAAGGAAGAGCATTTTATACACTTTGCTGAACATTTCGTTCTTTACACGAAATCGACAAAGGAAAGACATTCATTAATGCTATTGGACAATCATGACTCTCATCTTTTGATTTCAGCACTCAATTATTTGAAAGCGAATGGAATTGTGGTGCTGAGTTTTCCACCTCACTGCAACCATAAACTGCAGCCTCTGGATCGCCCTCTAAAGATATACACAAATAATGCATGTGATTCATGACATAGAAACAATCCTGGAAAAAGAATGAAGATTTATGGTATTCCAGGCATCATAGCGACTGTTCTCCCACTGGCTACCTCTGACAGCAATATAACAGCCGGCTTTGCAGTTACTGGAATATCTCCACTGAATAAAGACATATATCCCGATTCGAAATTTCTTTCCAGTTTCGTAACAGACTGTCCTCAAACCACATCTAAAATAACTCAGAGTGATTCTTCGGCTTGGGTTGCATTTGTTCTAATTTGAGGCCAACGGATCCCGATAATATTTCTAGAGCAGAGCATGAAAGAAATGACACTCAACTATTGCAAGTTTTATCATCCCCAGATCCCGAAGTCATGATCCCCCAATCTGTTTCACCATTGGAAGAACTATGGCCATTACCAAAGGCTGTATAAGACAATGGCCAAGAAAAGGACGTAGGAAGATGCAGGCTATTATTTTGACAGATACTCCGGTGAAGGACACATTTCAGGCAGAAAAACAAGCCGATAAGGTAAAAAGATTAAAAACCAAGGCTAATTAATGTCCTACACAATAAAAGTGAAGAAAAAAGACCAACTACAGAAAAGTGTCCAAAGACGAAACGCAGAGAATGAAAATCATATTCAGGAGGCAAATCTGTCATTCTTTGAATGAAGAATAGAGGTCTCGAGATGGTCAAGTCAATGTTGACATCAGCTGTGATTTGATTGAGAAATAGAATTATTTGAATTTAGAAAAAGATCCAGAGGTCAATTATTCCTTATTATTAAAATAGTTAATTGAAGATAAAAAAACAGTTTCGAAATTCGCCGCTAAAGTTTTCAATCAAAAGAGTCACCAAGAATGAAAGCTGAGCTTCTCCAAGAAAAGTTCGAAAATGACGAACACATTTCCTTTCTCCAATAACGCTTGGATATCAGTTACCTCATTAGGCTGATTTAAAAATGATTCTGCCCCTTCCATTGGAACGACTAAGAGACAAAACACATTTTTACAATGTAAAGTCCATCTGAATTCATTCTACCTTTGTTAAATGTTCTTAAATCCTAAAAAGGGAAATTTTTAGTTAAATTTAAATAAAACATTAACAAAACATTAACATTAGTTTAATAAATGTTCCTAATTAAAAAAAATTTAAATTTTCTTGTTAGATAAATACTTACAGTATAATTAAGAATATATATATATATATATATGATGCCAACCTGCCCCGCATATGGCGAAAACGTGTCCGGTGGCGCGTTGGCATTAATGGAGCTAGCTCATTCAGCTCTATATTGCTCGCTTATTTTTTAACCAAATTGTCATTAATTCCGTTTTATACTAGCCAAAGGATGTAAGAATGTTTTGGTATACATATTAACCATTAAATCATTACCAAAAAATTAGAAAAAATCATAAACAAAATTGGTGTCAAACTGCCCCGGTCTCTCCTACTATTCGAATTTGTAATGTCTAATTATACTGAGATGCAACAATGAATATATCTTTGTTAGAGTAGATTTTCGAATTCGTCAGTAAATGTCATTCCGTGTTTAAAGATATCTTGGATTCTTGAAATTACATTTAGGTTTTAGATCACAGATAATTAAAACCATTAAACAACTTCATAAATTTAGAATGTCGCATTTAGACTTGTTTATTGAATGCTCTGGCTCCAAATACATCAACAATAACGAAATACAAATATATTCTAGCACTTTTATTGCCCCAGAAAATCAAATATGTATACGTAATGAATCCCTCCAAAAATTGCCAAAGATACTCTAATAAATTCTTTCATAATTACTGTTTTTTAAAGGTAGGCTGTTAATAACACAAAATTGCATTTATTAGAGAATATGTGGGAAAATATCGGGGAGACCACTCATGCTGGTATTTTTCACAGCTCAAGACAGAATTCCAACAGAAGCATCCAGTATCATTTCATCAATTGAAATAAGAGAACCTGAAATGGCACAAGAGGCAACTAACCTTCTCTTAAGTTAACCTTAGGCTTAACCTTATTAATAGAAAACACACCAGAATCCGTAATGAAAATTTTTTTCAATGGTAACATAAAGAAAAAATTTAACCTTTATTTCAAAATTTCTTACGAAATATTTTGTGTCACCCCGACCCGGAAAAAAATAATAAAAGAGAATTCTTTTCTTCTGGTGCATAAATCATTCCCATGCACTCGGTGTTTTCTTCGTGCAGCGGGATCTCTCCTCTTCCGAACTAAGTGATAAGCAAACTCAAGGTCACCAGGTACCTCACAATTACACATTTGCATTCGCCGCATATCAAATTGGAAAAATAATTCCTTGCTTGATACGTGAGAAGAATTTTAATTGAGTTGTAGCTCGCAGACTTGTCTTCGTGGTTGAAGTTAAAAATCAGTCTCGGCATGATGAAATATTATTTTGTACAGCAAAGATCATGGAGGTCCCGCTTTTAACCGCTTTGAAGATTGAGAAATATGATCATGGATGCAGATTAAATGATAAAATTTGGTGTTTTATGGCCCGTTAGGATGTGCACGTTTTAAGACCCTTCTTTTAATAAATTGAACCATTTCTGCAAGCGAAAAATCGCCAAAGAAATTCGGTGAAAAGCAACTTTATTTGGCGATATTTCGCTTTAAAATTGCTATAAGAAAATTTGATGAAATTCTACTTTATTTGGCGATTTTCCGCTTTAAAATCGTAATAAAAAATAAATTTGGCGGATTTCTACAGTTTTTCGCTTGCTACCGATTAACGGAAAAGCATCCATTTAATTTCAAATTTTGCTTGTTAATTATTCACTTGAACTACATTTTTTTGCGTGTGGAACTTTGAGAAAAATCATTATTTAATCTGCAATGTCAATCTTAATTACCTCATTTAATATTAATTATCTGCAAGAATTATATATATATATATATATATATATATATATATATATAT